>JAPDOI010000037.1:2490000-2552500 GCA_029168955.1 Aplectana chamaeleonis | reverse complement strand
ACGCATCATGCCTCGATAGCTCAGTTGGGAGAGCATTAGACTGAAGATCTAAAGGTCACCAGTTCGATCCTGGTTCGGGGCAATGTTTTTGCAATTCTTTTCTATGCTCGTATGTAGTTGTGGTGTTGCGAATCTGTTCACTATACGTCTGCCCTTTATTTCGCATTTGAATACTTGCGAGAGACCCCACGCATCATGCCTCGATAGCTCAGTTGAGAGAGCGTTAGACTGAAGATCTAAAGGTCACCAGTTCGATCCTGGTTCGGGGCAATGTTTTTGCAAATCTTTCCTATGCTCGTATGTAGTTGTAGGGTTGCGAATCTGTTCACTATACGTCTCCCCTGTATTTCGCATTCGAATACTCGCGAGAGACCCTTTGCAGCATGCCTCGATAGCTCAGTTGGGAGAGCGTTAGACTGAAGATCTAAAGGTCACCAGTTCGATCCTGGTTCGGGGCAATGTTTTTGCAAATCTTTCCTATGCTCGTATGTAGTTGTAGGGTTGCGAATCTGTTCACTATACGTCTCCCCTGTATTTCGCATTCGAATACTCGCGAGAGACCCTTTGCAGTATGCCTCGATAGCTCAGTTGGGAGAGCGTTAGACTGAAGATCTAAAGGTCACCAGTTCGATCCTGGTTCGGGGCAATGTTTTTGCAATTCTTTTCTGTGCTCGTATGTAGTTGTGGTGTTGCGAATCTGTTCACTATACGTCTCCCCTGTATTTCGCATTCGAATACTCGCGAGAGATCCCACGCATCATGCCTCGATAGCTCAGTTGGGAGAGCGTTAGACTGAAGATCTAAAGGTCACCAGTTCGATCCTGGTTCGGGGCAATGTTTTTGCAATTCTTTTCTATGCTCGTATGTAGTTGTGGTGTTGCGAATCTGTTCACTATACGTCTGCCCTTTATTTCGCATTTGAATACTCGCGAGAGATCCCACGCATCATGCCTCGATAGCTCAGTTGGGAGAGCGTTAGCCTGAAGATCTAAAGGTCACCAGTTCGATCCTGGTTCGGGGCAATGTTTCTGCAATTCTCTTCTATGCTCGTATGTAGTTGTAGGGTTGCGAATCTGTTCACTATACGTCTGCCCTGTATTTCGCATTCGAATACTCGCGAGAGACCCCACGCATCATGCCTCGATAGCTCAGTTGGGAGAGCGTTAGACTGAAGATCTAAAGGTCACCAGTTCGATCCTGGTTCGGGGCAATGCTTTTGCAATTCTTTTCTATGCTCGTATGTAGTTGTGGTGTTGCGAATCTGTTCACTATACGTCTGCCCTTTATTTCGCATTTGAATACTTGCGAGAGACCCCACGCATCATGCCTCGATAGCTCAGTTGGGAGAGCGTTAGACTGAAGATCTAAAGGTCACCAGTTCGATCCTGGTTCGGGGCAATGTTTCTGCAATTCTCTTCTATGCTCGTATGTAGTTGTAGGGTTGCGAATCTGTTCACTATACGTCTCCCCTGTATTTCGCATTCGAATACTCGCGAGAGATCCCACGCATCATGCCTCGATAGCTCAGTTGGGAGAGCGTTAGCCTGAAGATCTAAAGGTCACCAGTTCGATCCTGGTTCGGGGCAATGTTTCTGCAATTCTCTTCTATGCTCGTATGTAGTTGTAGGGTTGCGAATCTGTTCACTATACGTCTGCCCTGTATTTCGCATTCGAATACTCGCGAGAGACCCCACGCATCATGCCTCGATAGCTCAGTTGGGAGAGCGTTAGACTGAAGATCTAAAGGTCACCAGTTCGATCCTGGTTCGGGGCAATGCTTTTGCAATTCTTTTCTATGCTCGTATGTAGTTGTGGTGTTGCGAATCTGTTCACTATACGTCTGCCCTTTATTTCGCATTTGAATACTTGCGAGAGACCCCACGCATCATGCCTCGATAGCTCAGTTGGGAGAGCGTTAGACTGAAGATCTAAAGGTCACCAGTTCGATCCTGGTTCGGGGCAATGTTTCTGCAATTCTCTTCTATGCTCGTATGTAGTTGTAGGGTTGCGAATCTGTTCACTATACGTCTCCCTGTATTTCGCATTCGAATACTCGCGAGAGATCCCACGCATCATGCCTCGATAGCTCAGTTGGGAGAGCGTTAGACTGAAGATCTAAAGGTCACCAGTTCGATCCTGGTTCGGGGCAATGTTTTGCAATTCTCTTCTATGCTCGTATGTAGTTGTAGGGTTGCGAATCTGTTCACTATACGTCTCCCCTGTATTTCGCATTCGAATACTCGCGAGAGATCCCACGCATCATGCCTCGATAGCTCAGTTGGGAGAGCGTTAGACTGAAGATCTAAAGGTCACCAGTTCGATCCTGGTTCGGGGCAATGTTTCTGCAATTCTCTTCTATGCTCGTATGTAGTTGTAGGGTTGCGAATCTGTTCACTATACGTCTGCCCTGTATTTCGCATTCGAATACTCGCGAGAGACCCCACGCATCATGCCTCGATAGCTCAGTTGGGAGAGCGTTAGACTGAAGATCTAAAGGTCACCAGTTCGATCCTGGTTCGGGGCAATGTTTTTGCAATTCTTTTCTATGCTCGTATGTAGTTGTGGTGTTGCGAATCTGTTCACTATACGTCTGCCCTTTATTTCGCATTTGAATACTTGCGAGAGACCCCACGCATCATGCCTCGATAGCTCAGTTGGGAGAGCATTAGACTGAAGATCTAAAGGTCACCAGTTCGATCCTGGTTCGGGGCAATGTTTTTGCAATTCTTTTCTATGCTCGTATGTAGTTGTGGTGTTGCGAATCTGTTCACTATACGTCTGCCCTTTATTTCGCATTTGAATACTTGCGAGAGACCCCACGCATCATGCCTCGATAGCTCAGTTGAGAGAGCGTTAGACTGAAGATCTAAAGGTCACCAGTTCGATCCTGGTTCGGGGCAATGTTTTTGCAAATCTTTCCTATGCTCGTATGTAGTTGTAGGGTTGCGAATCTGTTCACTATACGTCTCCCCTGTATTTCGCATTCGAATACTCGCGAGAGACCCTTTGCAGCATGCCTCGATAGCTCAGTTGGGAGAGCGTTAGACTGAAGATCTAAAGGTCACCAGTTCGATCCTGGTTCGGGGCAATGTTTTTGCAAATCTTTCCTATGCTCGTATGTAGTTGTAGGGTTGCGAATCTGTTCACTATACGTCTCCCCTGTATTTCGCATTCGAATACTCGCGAGAGACCCTTTGCAGTATGCCTCGATAGCTCAGTTGGGAGAGCGTTAGACTGAAGATCTAAAGGTCACCAGTTCGATCCTGGTTCGGGGCAATGTTTTTGCAATTCTTTTCTGTGCTCGTATGTAGTTGTGGTGTTGCGAATCTGTTCACTATACGTCTCCCCTGTATTTCGCATTCGAATACTCGCGAGAGATCCCACGCATCATGCCTCGATAGCTCAGTTGGGAGAGCGTTAGACTGAAGATCTAAAGGTCACCAGTTCGATCCTGGTTCGGGGCAATGTTTTGCAATTCTTTTCTATGCTCGTATGTAGTTGTGGTGTTGCGAATCTGTTCACTATACGTCTGCCCTTTATTTCGCATTTGAATACTCGCGAGAGATCCCACGCATCATGCCTCGATAGCTCAGTTGGGAGAGCGTTAGCCTGAAGATCTAAAGGTCACCAGTTCGATCCTGGTTCGGGGCAATGTTTCTGCAATTCTCTTCTATGCTCGTATGTAGTTGTAGGGTTGCGAATCTGTTCACTATACGTCTGCCCTGTATTTCGCATTCGAATACTCGCGAGAGACCCCACGCATCATGCCTCGATAGCTCAGTTGGGAGAGCGTTAGACTGAAGATCTAAAGGTCACCAGTTCGATCCTGGTTCGGGGCAATGCTTTTGCAATTCTTTTCTATGCTCGTATGTAGTTGTGGTGTTGCGAATCTGTTCACTATACGTCTGCCCTTTATTTCGCATTTGAATACTTGCGAGAGACCCCACGCATCATGCCTCGATAGCTCAGTTGGGAGAGCGTTAGACTGAAGATCTAAAGGTCACCAGTTCGATCCTGGTTCGGGGCAATGTTTCTGCAATTCTCTTCTATGCTCGGATGTAGTTGTAGGGGTGCGAATCTGTTCACTATACGTCTCCCTGTATTTCGCATTCGAATACTCGCGAGAGATCCCACGCATCATGCCTCGATAGCTCAGTTGGGAGAGCGTTAGACTGAAGATCTAAAGGTCACCAGTTCGATCCTGGTTCGGGGCAATGTTTCTGCAATTCTCTTCTATGCTCGTATGTAGTTGTAGGGTTGCGAATCTGTTCACTATACGTCTCCCCTGTATTTCGCATTCGAATACTCGCGAGAGATCCCACGCATCATGCCTCGATAGCTCAGTTGGGAGAGCGTTAGACTGAAGATCTAAAGGTCACCAGTTCGATCCTGGTTCGGGGCAATGTTTCTGCAATTCTCTTCTATGCTCGTATGTAGTTGTAGGGTTGCGAATCTGTTCACTATACGTCTCCTGTATTTCGCATTCGAATACTCGCGAGAGATCCCACGCATCATGCCTCGATAGCTCAGTTGGGAGAGCGTTAGACTGAAGATCTAAAGGTCACCAGTTCGATCCTGGTTCGGGGCAATGTTTCTGCAATTCTCTTCTATGCTCGTATGTAGTTGTAGGGTTGCGAATCTGTTCACTATACGTCTCCCTGTATTTCGCATTCGAATACTCGCGAGAGATCCCACGCATCATGCCTCGATAGCTCAGTTGGGAGAGCGTTAGACTGAAGATCTAAAGGTCCCTGGTTCGATCCTGGTTCGGGGCAATGTTTTGCAATTCTCTTCTATGCTCGTATGTAGTTGTAGGGTTGCGAATCTGTTCACTATACGTCTCCCTGTATTTCGCATTCGAATACTCGCGAGAGATCCCACGCATCATGCCTCGATAGCTCAGTTGGGAGAGCGTTAGACTGAAGATCTAAAGGTCACCAGTTCGATCCTGGTTCGGGGCAATGTTTCTGAAATTCTCTTCTATGCTCGTATGTAGTTGTAGGGTTGCGAATCTGTTCACTATACGTCTCCCCTGTATTTCGCATTCGAATACTCGCGAGAGATCCCACGCATCATGCCTCGATAGCTCAGTTGGGAGAGCGTTAGACTGAAGATCTAAAGGTCACCAGTTCGATCCTGATTCGGGGCAATGTTTTTGCAATTCTTTTCTATGCTCGTATGTAGTTGTGGTGTTGCGAATCTGTTCACTATACGTCTGCCCTTTATTTCGTATTTGAATACTCGCGAGAGATCCCACGCATCATGCCTCGATAGCTCAGTTGGGAGAGCGTTAGACTGAAGATCTTAAGGTCACCAGTTCGATCCTGGTTCGGGGCAATATTTCTGCAATTCTCTTCTATGCTCGTATGTAGTTGTAGGGTTGCGAATCTGTTCACTATACGTCTGCCCTGTATTTCGCATTCGAATACTCGCGAGAGACCCCACGCATCATGCCTCGATAGCTAAGTTGGGAGAGCGTTAGACTGAAGATCTAAAGGTCACCAGTTCGATCCTGGTTCGGGGCAATGTTTTTGCAATTCTTTTCTATGCTCGTATGTAGTTGTAGTTTTGCGAATCTGTTCACTATACGTCTGCCCTGTATTTCGCATTCGAATACTCGCGAGAGACCCCACGCATCATGCCTCGATAGCTCAGTTGGGAGAGCGTTAGACTGAAGATCTAAAGGTCACCAGTTCGATCCTGGTTCGGGGCAATGTTTTTGCAATTCTTTTCTATGCTCGTATGTAGTTGTGGTGTTGCGAATCTGTTCACTATACGTCTGCCCTTTATTTCGCATTTGAATACTTGCGAGAGACCCCACGCATCATGCCTCGATAGCTCAGTTGGGAGAGCATTAGACTGAAGATCTAAAGGTCACCAGTTCGATCCTGGTTCGGGGCAATGTTTTTGCAATTCTTTTCTATGCTCGTATGTAGTTGTGGTGTTGCGAATCTGTTCACTATACGTCTGCCCTTTATTTCGCATTTGAATACTCGCGAGAGATCCCACGCATCATGCCTCGATAGCTCAGTTGGGAGAGCGTTAGACTGAAGATCTAAAGGTCACCAGTTCGATCCTGGTTCGGGGCAATGTTTCTGCAATTCTCTTCTATGCTCGTATGTAGTTGTAGGGTTGCGAATCTGTTCACTATACGTCTGCCCTGTATTTCGCATTCGAATACTCGCGAGAGACCCCACGCATCATGCCTCGATAGCTCAGTTGGGAGAGCGTTAGACTGAAGATCTAAAGGTCACCAGTTCGATCCTGGTTCGGGGCAATGTTTCTGCAATTCTCTTCTATGCTCGTATGTAGTTGTAGGGTTGCGAATCTGTTCACTATACGTCTCCCCTGTATTTCGCATTCGAATACTCGCGAGAGATCCCACGCATCATGCCTCGATAGCTCAGTTGGGAGAGCGTTAGACTGAAGATCTAAAGGTCACCAGTTCGATCCTGGTTCGGGGCAATGTTTTTGCAATTATTTTCTATGCTCGTATGTAGTTGTGGTGTTGCGAATCTGTTCACTATACGTCTGCCCTTGATTTCGCATTTGAATACTTGCGATAGACCCCACGCATCATGCCTCGATAGCTCAGTTGGGAGAGCGTTAGACTGAAGATTTAAAGGTCACCAGTTCGATCCTGGTTCGGGGCAATGTTTTTGCAAATCTTTCCTATGCTCGTATGTAGTTGTAGGGTTGCGAATCTGTTCACTATACGTCTGCCCTTGTGTTTCGCATTCGAATACTCGCGAGAGTCCCACGCATCATGCCTCGATAGCTCAGTTGGGAGAGCGTTAGACTGAAGATTTAAAGGTCACCAGTTCGATCCTGGTTCGGGGCAATGTTTTTGCAAATCTTTCCTATGCTCGTATGTAGTTGTAGGGTTGCGAATCTGTTCACTATACGTCTCCCCTGTATTTCGCATTCGAATACTCGCGAGAGACCCTTTGCAGCATGCCTCGATAGCTCAGTTGGGAGAGCGTTAGACTGAAGATCTAAAGGTCACCAGTTCGGTCCTGGTTCGGGGCAATGTTTTTGCAATTCTTTTCTATGCTCGTATGTAGTTGTGGTGTTGCGAATCTGTTCACTATACGTCTGCCCTTTATTTCGCATTTGAATACTTGCGAGAGACCCCACGCATCATGCCTCGATAGCTCAGTTGGGAGAGCATTAGACTGAAGATCTAAAGGTCACCAGTTCGATCCTGGTTCGGGGCAATGTTTTTGCAATTCTTTTCTATGCTCGTATGTAGTTGTGGTGTTGCGAATCTGTTCACTATACGTCTGCCCTTTATTTCGCATTTGAATACTTGCGAGAGACCCCACGCATCATGCCTCGATAGCTCAGTTGGGAGAGCGTTAGACTGAAGATCTATAGGTCACCAGTTCGATCCTGGGTCGGGGCAATGTTTTTGCAAATCTTTCCTATGCTCGTATGTAGTTGTAGGGTTGCGAATCTGTTCACTATACATTGTCTCCCCTGTTTTTCGCATCCGAATACTCGCGAGAGACCCTTTGCAGCATGCCTCGATAGCTCAGTTGGGAGAGCGTTAGACTGAAGATCTAAAGGTCACCAGTTCGATCCTGGTTCGGGGCAATGTTTTTGCAAATCTTTCCTATGCTCGTATGTAGTTGTAGGGTTGCGAATCTGTTCACTATACGTCTCCCCTGTATTTCGCATTCGAATACTCGCGAGAGACCCTTTGCAGTATGCCTCGATAGCTCAGTTGGGAGAGCGTTAGACTGAAGATCTAAAGGTCACCAGTTCGATCCTGGTTCGGGGCAATGTTTTTGCAATTCTTTTCTGTGCTCGTATAAAGTTGTGGTGTTGCGAATCTGTTCACTATACGTCTGCCCTTTATTTCGCATTTGAATACTCGCGAGAGATCCCACGCATCATGCCTCGATAGCTCAGTTGGGAGAGCGTTAGACTGAAGATCTAAAGTTCACCAGTTCGATCCTGGTTCGGGGCAATGTTTTTGCAATTCTTTTCTGTGCTCGTATGTAGTTGTGGTGTTGCGAATCTGTTCACTATACGTCTCCCCTGTATTTCGCATTCGAATACTCGCGAGAGACCCCACGCAGCATGCCTCGATAGCTCAGTTGGGAGAGCGTTAGACTGAACATCTAAAGGTCACCAGTTCGATCCTGGTTCGGGGCACTGTTTTTGCAATTCTTTTCTATGCTCGTATGTAGTTGTAGGGTTGCGAATCTGTTCACTATACGTCTCCCCTTATTTTCGCATTTGAATACTCGCAAGAGACGCTGTGCAGCATGCCTCGATAGCTCAGTTGGGAGAGCGTTAGACTGAAGATCTAAAGGTCACCAGTTCGATCCTGGTTCGGGGCAATGTTTTTGCAATTCTTTTCTGTGCTCGTATGTAGTTGTGGTGTTGCGAATCTGTTCACTATACGTCTCCCCTGTATTTCGCATTCGAATACTCGCGAGAGACCCCACGCAGCATGCCTCGATAGCTCAGTTGGGAGAGCGTTAGACTGAACATCTAAAGGTCACCAGTTCGATCCTGGTTCGGGGCACTGTTTTTGCAATTCTTTTCTATGCTCGTATGTAGTTGTAGGGTTGCGAATCTGTTCACTATACGTCTCCCCTTTGTTTCGCATTTGAATACTCGCAAGAGACCCTGTGCAGCATGCCTCGATAGCTCAGTTGGGAGAGCGTTAGACTGAAGATCTAAAGGTCACCAGTTCGATCCTGGTTCGGGGCAATGTTTTTGCAATTCTTTTCTATGCTCGTATGTAGTTGTAGGGTTGCGAATCTGTTCACTATACGTCTGCCCTGTATCTCGCATTCGAATACTAGCGAGAGACCCCACGTATCATGCCTCGATAGCTCAGTTGGGAGAGCGTTAGACTGAAGATCTAAAGGTCACCAGTTCGATCCTGGTTCGAGGCAATGTTTTTGCGATTCTTTTCTATGCTCGTATGTAGTTTCAGGGTTGCGAATCTGTTCACTATACGTCTGCCCTGTATTTCGCATTCGAATACTCGCGAGAGACCCCACGCATCATGCCTCGATAGCTCAGTTGGGAGAGCGTTAGACTGAAGATCTAAAGGTCACCAGTTCGATCCTGGTTCGGGGCAATGTTTTTGCAATTCTCTTCTATGTTCGTATGTAGTTGTAGGGTTACGAATCTGTTCACTATACGTCTCCCCTTTATTTCGCATTTGAATACTCGCGAGGGACCCTGTGGAGCATGCCTCGATAGCTCAGTTGGGAGAGCGTTAGACTGAAGATCTAAAGGTCACCAGTTCGATCCTGGTTCGGGGCAATGTTTTTGCAAATCTTTCCTATGCTCGTATGTAGTTGTAGGGTTGCGAATCTGTTCACTATACGTCTGCCCTGTATTTCGCATTCGAATACTCGCGAGAGACCCCACGCAGCATGCCTCGATAGCTCAGTTGGGAGAGCGTTAGACTGAAGATCTAAAGGTCACCAGTTCGATCCTGGTTCGGGGCAATGTTTTTGCAATTCTCTTCTATGCTCGTATGTAGTTGTAGGGTTGCGAATCTGTTCACTATACGTCTGCCCTGTATTTCGCATTCGAATACTCGCGAGAGACCCCACGCAGCATGCCTCGATAGCTCAGTTGGGAGAGCGTTAGACTGAAGATCTAAAGGTCACCAGTTCGATCCTGGTTCGGGGCAATGTTTTTGCAAATCTTTCCTATGCTCGTATGTAGTTGTAGGGTTGCGAATCTGTTCACTATACGTCTCCCCTTTGTTTCGCATTTGAATACTCGCAAGAGACCCTGTGCAGCATGCCTCGATAGCTCAGTTGGGAGAGCGTTAGACTGAAGATCTAAAGGTCACCAGTTCGATCCTGGTTCGGGGCAATGTTTTTGCAATTCTTTTCTATGCTCGTATGTAGTTGTAGGGTTGCGAATCTGTTCACTATACGTCTGCCCTGTATCTCGCATTCGAATACTCGCGAGAGACCCCACGCATCATGCCTCGATAGCTCAGTTGGGAGAGCGTTAGACTGAAGATCTAAAGGTCACCAGTTCGATCCTGGTTCGGGGCAATGTTTTTGCAAATCTTTCCTATGCTCGTATGTAGTTGTAGGTTTGCGAATCTGTTCACTATACGTGTCCCCTTTATTTCGCATTTGAATACTCGCGAGGGACCCTGTGGAGCATGCCTCGATAGCTCAGTTGGGAGAGCGTTAGACTGAAGATCTAAAGGTCACCAGTTCGATCCTGGTTCGAGGCAATGTTTTTGCGATTCTTTTCTATGCTCGTATGTAGTTTCAGGGTTGCGAATCTGTTCACTATACGTCTGCCCTGTATTTCGCATTCGAATACTCGCGAGAGACCCCACGCATCATGCCTCGATAGCTCAGTTGGGAGAGCGTTAGACTGAAGATCTAAAGGTCACCAGTTCGATCCTGGTTCGGGGCAATGTTTTTGCAAATCTTTCCTATGCTCGTATGTAGTTGTAGGTTTGCGAATCTGTTCACTATACGTGTCCCCTTTATTTCGCATTTGAATACTCGCGAGGGACCCTGTGGAGCATGCCTCGATAGCTCAGTTGGGAGAGCGTTAGACTGAAGATCTAACGGTCACCAGTTCGATCCTGGTTCGAGGCAATGTATTTGCGATTCTTTTCTATGCTCGTATGTAGTTTCAGGGTTGCGAATCTGTTCACTATACGTCTGCCCTGTATTTCGCATTCGAATACTCGCGAGAGACCCCACGTATCATGCCTCGATAGCTCAGTTGGGAGAGCGTTAGACTGAAGATCTAAAGGTCACCAGTTCGATCCTGGTTCGAGGCAATGTTTTTGCGATTCTTTTCTATGCTCGTATGTAGTTTCAGGGTTGCGAATCTGTTCACTATACGTCTGCCCTGTATTTCGCATTCGAATACTCGCGAGAGACCCCACGCATCATGCCTCGATAGCTCAGTTGGGAGAGCGTTAGACTGAAGATCTAAAGGTCACCAGTTCGATCCTGGTTCGGGGCAATGTTTTTGCGATTCTTTTCTATGCTCGTATGTAGTTTCAGGGTTGCGAATCTGTTCACTATACGTCTCCCCTGTATTTCGCATTCGAATACTCGCGAGAGACCCCACGCATCATGCCTCGATAGCTCAGTTGGGAGAGCGTTAGACTGAAGATCTAAAGGTCACCAGTTCGATCCTGGTTCGGGGCAATGTTTTTGCAATTCTTTTCTATGCTCGTATGTAGTTTCAGGGTTGCGAATCTGTTCACTATACGGCTGCCCTGTATTTCGCATTCGAATACTCGCGAGAGACCCCACGCATCATGCCTCGATAGCTCAGTTGGGGAGAGCGTTAGACTGAAGATCTAAAGGTCACCAGTTCGATCCTGGTTCGGGGCAATGTTTTTGCATTTCTTTCCTATGCTCGTATGTAGTTGTAGGGTTGCGAATCTGTTCACTATACGTCTGCCCTGTATTTCGCATTCGAATACTCGCGAGAGACCCCACGCAGCATGCCTCGATAGCTCAGTTGGGAGAGCGTTAGACTGAAGATCTAAAGGTCACCATTTCGATCCTGGTTCGGGGCAATGTTTTTGCAATTCTCTTCTATGCTCGTATGTAGTTGTAGGGTTGCGAATCTGTTCACTATACGTCTCCCCTGTATTTCGCATTCGAATACTCGCGAGAGACCCCACGCAGCATGCCTCGATAGCTCAGTTGGGAGAGCGTTAGACTGAAGATCTAAAGGTCACCAGTTCGATCCTGGTTCGGGGCAATGTTTTTGCAAATCTTTCCTATGCTCGTATGTAGTTGTAGGGTTGCGAATCTGTTCACTATACGTCTGCCCTTTATTTCGCATTCGAATACTCGCGAGAGACCCCACGCAGCATGCCTCGATAGCTCAGTTGGGAGAGCATTAGACTGAAGATCTAAAGGTCACCAGTTCGATCCTGGTTCGGGGCAATGTTTTTGCAATTCTCTTCTATGCTCGTATGTAGTTGTAGGGTTGCGAATCTGTTCACTATACGTCTGCCCTGTATTTCGCATTCGAATACTCGCGAGAGACCCCACGCAGCATGCCTCGATAGCTCAGTTGGGAGAGCGTTAGACTGAAGATCTAAAGGTCACCAGTTCGATCCTGGTTCGGGGCAATGTTTTTGCAAATCTTTCCTATGCTCGTATGTAGTTGTAGGGTTGCGAATCTGTTCACTATACGTCTCCCCTTTATTTCGCATTTGAATACTCGCGAGGGACCCTGTGGAGCATGCCTCGATAGCTCAGTTGGGAGAGCGTTAGACTGAAGATCTAAAGGTCACCAGTTCGATCCTGGTTCGGGGCAATGTTTTTGCAAATCTTTCCTATGCTCGTATGTAGTTGTAGGGTTGCGAATCTGTTCACTATACGTCTGCCCTGTATTTCGCATTCGAATACTCGCGAGAGACCCCACGCAGCATGCCTCGATAGCTCAGTTGGGAGAGCATTAGACTGAAGATCTAAAGGTCACCAGTTCGATCCTGGTTCGGGGCAATGTTTTTGCAATTCTCTTCTATGCTCGTATGTAGTTGTAGGGTTGCGAATCTGTTCACTATACGTCTGCCCTGTATTTCGCATTCGAATACTCGCGAGAGACCCCACGCAGCATGCCTCGATAGCTCAGTTGGGAGAGCGTTAGACTGAAGATCTAAAGGTCACCAGTTCGATCCTGGTTCGGGGCAATGTTTTTGCAAATCTTTCCTATGCTCGTATGTAGTTGTAGGGTTGCGAATCTGTTCACTATACGTCTCCCCTTTGTTTCGCATTTGAATACTCGCGAGAGACCCTGTGCAGCATGCCTCGATAGCTCAGTTGGGAGAGCGTTAGACTGAAGATCTAAAGGTCACCAGTTCGATCCTGGTTCGAGGCAATGTTTTTGCAATTCTTTTCTATGCTCGTATGTAGTTTCAGGGTTGCGAATCTGTTCACTATACGTCTCCCCTTTGTTTCGCATTTGAATACTCGCGAGAGACCCTGTGCAGCATGCCTCGATAGCTCAGTTGGGAGAGCGTTAGACTGAAGATCTAAAGGTCACCAGTTCGATCCTGGTTCGAGGCAATGTTTTTGCAATTCTTTTCTATGCTCGTATGTAGTTTCAGGGTTGCGAATCTGTTCACTATACGTCTCCCCTTTGTTTCGCATTTGAATACTCGCGAGAGACCCCACGCATCATGCCTCGATAGCTCAGTTGGGAGAGCGTTAGACTGAAGATCTAAAGGTCACCAGTTCGATCCTGGTTCGAGGCAATGTTTTTGCAATTCTTTTCTATGCTCGTATGTAGTTTCAGGGTTGCGAATCTGTTCACTATACGTCTCCCCTGTATTTCGCATTCGAATACTCGCGAGAGACCCCACGCAGCATGCCTCGATAGCTCAGTTGGGAGAGCGTTAGACGGAAGATCTAAAGGTCACCAGTTCGATCCTGGTTCGGGGCAATGTTGTTGCAATTCTCTTCTATGCTCGTATGTAGTTGTAGGGTTGCGAATCTGTTCACTATACGTCTGCCCTGTATTTCGCATTCGAATACTCGCGAGAGACCCCACGCATCATGCCTCGATAGCTCAGTTGGGAGAGCGTTAGACTGAAGATCTAAATGTCACCAGTTCGATCCTGGTTCGGGGCAATGTTTTTGCAATTCTTTTCTATGCTCGTATGTAGTTGTAGGGTTGCGAATCTGTTCACTATACGTCTGCCCTGTATTTCGCATTCGAATACTCGCGAGAGACCCCACGCATCATGCCTCGATAGCTCAGTTGGGAGAGCGTTAGACTGAAGATCTAAAGGTCACCAGTTCGATCCTGGTTCGGGGCAATGTTTTTGCAAATCTTTCCTATGCTCGTATGTAGTTGTAGGGTTGCGAATCTGTTCACTATACGTCTGCCCTGTATTTCGCATTCGAATACTTGCGAGAGACCCCACGCAGCATGCCTCGATAGCTCAGTTGGGAGAGCATTAGACTGAAGATCTAAAGGTCACCAGTTCGATCCTGGTTCGGGGCAATGTTTTTGCAATTCTCTTCTATGCTCGTATGTAGTTGTAGGGTTGCGAATCTGTTCACTATACGTCTGCCCTGTATTTCGCATTCGAATACTCGCGAGAGACCCCACGCATCATGCCTCGATAGCTCAGTTGGGAGAGCGTTAGACTGAAGATCTAAAGGTCACCAGTTCGATCCTGGTTCGGGGCAATGTTTTTGCAAATCTTTCCTATGCTCGTATGTAGTTGTAGGGTTGCGAATCTGTTCACTATACGTGTCCCCTTTATTTCGATAGCTCAGTTGGGAGAGACCCCACGCATCATGCCTCGATAGCTCAGTTGGGAGAGCGTTAGACTGAAGATCTAAAGGTCACCAGTTCGATCCTGGTTCGAAGCAATGTTTTTGCAATTCTTTTCTATGCTCGTATGTAGTTTCAGGGTTGCGAATCTGTTCACTATACGTCTCCCCTGTATTTCGCATTCGAATACTCGCGAGAGACCCCACGCAGCATGCCTCGATAGCTCAGTTGGGAGAGCGTTAGACTGAAGATCTAAAGGTCACCAGTTCGATCCTGGTTCGGGGCAATGTTTTTGCAATTCTTTTCTATGCTCGTATGTAGTTGTGGTTTTGCGAATCTGTTCACTGTACGTCTGCCCTTTATTTCGCATTTGAATACTCGCGAGAGATCCCACGCATCATGCCTCGATAGCTCAGTTGGGAGAGCGTTAGACTGAAGATCTAAAGGTCACCAGTTCGATCCTGGTTCGGGGCAATGTTTCTGCAATTCTCTTCTATGCTCGTATGTAGTTGTAGGGTTGCGAATCTGTTCACTATACGTCTGCCCTGTATTTCGCATTCGAATACTCGCGAGAGACCCCACGCATCATGCCTCGATAGCTCAGTTGGGAGAGCGTTAGACTGAAGATCTAAAGGTCACCAGTTCGATCCTGGTTCGGGGCAATGTTTTTGCAATTCTCTTCTATGCTCGTATGTAGTTGTAGGGTTGCGAATCTGTTCACTATACGTCTGCCCTGTATTTCGCATTCGAATACTCGCGAGAGACCCCACGCATCATGCCTCGATAGCTCAGTTGGGAGAGCGTTAGACTGAAGATCTAAAGGTCACCAGTTCGATCCTGGTTCGGGGCAATGTTTTTGCAAATCTTTCCTATGCTCGTATGTAGTTGTAGGGTTGCGAATCTGTTCACTATACGTGTCCCCTTTATTTCGCATTTGAATACTCGCGAGAGACCCCACGCATCATGCCTCGATAGCTCAGTTGGGAGAGCGTTAGACTGAAGATCTAAAGGTCACCAGTTCGATCCTGGTTCGAAGCAATGTTTTTGCAATTCTTTTCTATGCTCGTATGTAGTTTCAGGGTTGCGAATCTGTTCACTATACGTCTCCCCTGTATTTCGCATTCGAATACTCGCGAGAGACCCCACGCAGCATGCCTCGATAGCTCAGTTGGGAGAGCGTTAGACTGAAGATCTAAAGGTCACCAGTTCGATCCTGGTTCGGGGCAATGTTTTTGCAATTCTTTTCTATGCTCGTATGTAGTTGTGGTGTTGCGAATCTGTTCACTATACGTCTGCCCTTTATTTCGCATTTGAATACTCGCGAGAGATCCCACGCATCATGCCTCGATAGCTCAGTTGGGAGAGCGTTAGACTGAAGATCTAAAGGTCACCAGTTCGATCCTGGTTCGGGGCAATGTTTCTGCAATTCTCTTCTATGCTCGTATGTAGTTGTAGGGTTGCGAATCTGTTCACTATACGTCTGCCCTGTATTTCGCATTCGAATACTCGCGAGAGACCCCACGCATCATGCCTCGATAGCTCAGTTGGGAGAGCGTTAGACTGAAGATCTAAAGGTCACCAGTTCGGTCCTGGTTCGGGGCAATGTTTTTGCAATTCTTTTCTATGCTCGTATGTAGTTGTGGTGTTGCGAATCTGTTCACTATACGTCTGCCCTTTATTTCGCATTTGAATACTCGCGAGAGATCCCACGCATCATGCCTCGATAGCTCAGTTGGGAGAGCGTTAGACTGAAGATCTAAAGGTCACCCGTTCGATCCTGGTTCGGGGCAATGTTTTTGCAATTCTTTTCTATGCTCGTATGTAGTTGTGGTGTTGCGAATCTGTTCACTATACGTCTGCCCTTTATTTCGCATTTGAATACTTGCGAGAGACCCCACGCATCATGCCTCGATAGCTCAGTTGGGAGAGCGTTAGACTGAAGATCTAAAGGTCACCAGTTCGATCCTGGTTCGGGGCAATGTTTTTGCAAATCTTTCCTATGCTCGTATGTAGTTGTAGGGTTGCGAATCTGTTCACTATACGTCTCCCCTGTATTTCGCATTCGAATACTCGCGAGAGACCCTTTGCAGCATGCCTCGATAGCTCAGTTGGGAGAGCGTTAGACTGAAGATCTAAAGGTCACCAGTTCGATCCTGGTTCGGGGCAATGTTTTTGCAAATCTTTCCTGTGCTCGTATGTAGTTGTAGGGTTGCGAATCTGTTCACTATACGTCTCCCCTGTATTTCGCATTCGAATACTCGCGAGAGACCCTGTGCAGTATGCCTCGATAGCTCAGTTGGGAGAGCGTTAGACTGAAGATCTAAAGGTCACCAGTTCGATCCTGGTTCGGGGCAATGTTTTTGCAATTCTTTTCTGTGCTCGTATGTAGTTGTGGTGTTGCGAATCTGTTCACTATACGTCTCCCCTGTATTTCGCATTCGAATACTCGCGAGAGATCCCACGCATCATGCCTCGATAGCTCAGTTGGGAGAGCGTTAGACTGAAGATCTAAAGGTCACCAGTTCGATCCTGGTTCGGGGCAATGTTTCTGCAATTCTCTTTTATGCTCGTATGTAGTTGTAGGGTTGCGAATCTGTTCACTATACGTCTGCCCTGTATTTCGCATTCGAATACTCGCGAGAGACCCCACGCATCATGCCTCGATAGCTCAGTTGGGAGAGCGTTAGACTGAAGATCTAAAGGTCACCAGTTCGATCCTGGTTGGGGAATGTTTTTGCAATTCTTTTCTATGCTCGTATGTAGTTGTGGTGTTGCGAATCTGTTCACTATACGTCTGCCCTTTATTTCGCATTTGAATACTCGCGAGAGATCCCACGCATCATGCCTCGATAGCTCAGTTGGGAGAGCGTTAGACTGAAGATCTAAAGGTCACCAGTTCGATCCTGGTTCGGGGCAATGTTTTTGCAATTCTTTTCTATGCTCGTATGTAGTTGTGGTGTTGCGAATCTGTTCACTATACGTCTGCCCTTTATTTCGCATTTGAATACTCGCGAGAGATCCCACGCATCATGCCTCGATAGCTCAGTTGGGAGAGCGTTAGACTGAAGATCTAAAGGTCACCAGTTCGATCCTGGTTCGGGGCAATGTTTTTGCAATTCTTTTCTGTGCTCGTATGTAGTTGTGGTGTTGCGAATCTGTTCACTATACGTCTCCCCTGTATTTCGCATTCGAATACTCGCGAGAGACCCCACGCAGCATGCCTCGATAGCTCAGTTGGGAGAGCGTTAGACTGAACATCTAAAGGTCACCAGTTCGATCCTGGTTCGGGGCACTGTTTTTGCAATTCTTTTCTATGCTCGTATGTAGTTGTAGGGTTGCGAATCTGTTCACTATACGTCTCCCCTTATTTTCGCATTTGAATACTCGCAAGAGACGCTGTGCAGCATGCCTCGATAGCTCAGTTGGGAGAGCGTTAGACTGAAGATCTAAAGGTCACCAGTTCGATCCTGGTTCGGGGCAATGTTTTTGCAATTCTTTCTGTGCTCGTATGTAGTTGTGGTGTTGCGAATCTGTTCACTATACGTCTCCCCTGTATTTCGCATTCGAATACTCGCGAGAGACCCCACGCAGCATGCCTCGATAGCTCAGTTGGGAGAGCGTTAGACTGAACATCTAAAGGTCACCAGTTCGATCCTGGTTCGGGGCACTGTTTTTGCAATTCTTTTCTATGCTCGTATGTAGTTGTAGGGTTGCGAATCTGTTCACTATACGTCTCCCCTTTGTTTCGCATTTGAATACTCGCAAGAGACCCTATGCGGCATGCCTCGATAGCTCAGTTGGGAGAGCGTTAGACTGAAGATCTAAAGGTCACCAGTTCGATCCTGGTTCGGGGCAATGTTTTTGCAATTCTTTTCTATGCTCGTATGTAGTTGTAGGGTTGCGAATCTGTTCACTATACGTCTGCCCTGTATCTCGCATTCGAATACTCGCGAGAGACCCCACGCATCATGCCTCGATAGCTCAGTTGGGAGAGCGTTAGACTGAAGATCTAAAGGTCACCAGTTCGATCCTGGTTCGGGGCAATGTTTTTGCAAATCTTTCCTATGCTCGTATGTAGTTGTAGGGTTGCGAATCTGTTCACTATACGTGTCCCCTTTATTTCGCATTTGAATACTCGCGAGAGACCCCACGTATCATGCCTCGATAGCTCAGTTGGGAGAGCCTTAGACGGAAGATCTAAAGGTCACCAGTTCGATCCTGGTTCGGGGCAATGTTGTTGCAATTCTCTTCTATGCTCGTATGTAGTTGTAGGGTTGCGAATCTGTTCACTATACGTCTGCCCTGTATTTCGCATTCGAATACTCGCGAGAGACCCCACGCATCATGCCTCGACAGCTCAGTTGGGAGAGCGTTAGACTGAAGATCTAAATGTCACCAGTTCGATCCTGGTTCGGGGCAATGTTTTTGCAATTCTTTTCTATGCTCGTATGTAGTTGTAGGGTTGCGAATCTGTTCACTATACGTCTGCCCTGTATTTCGCATTCGAATACTCGCGAGAGACCCCACGCATCATGCCTCGATAGCTCAGTTGGGAGAGCGTTAGACTGAAGATCTAAAGGTCACCAGTTCAATCCTGGTTCGGGGCAATGTTTTTGCAAATCTTTCCTATGCTCGTATGTAGTTGTAGGGTTGCGAATCTGTTCACTATACGTCTGCCCTGTATTTCGCATTCGAATACTTGCGAGAGACCCCACGCAGCATGCCTCGATAGCTCAGTTGGGAGAGCGTTAGACTGAAGATCTAAAGGTCACCAGTTCGATCCTGGTTCGGGGCAATGTTTTTGCAATTCTTTTCTATGCTCGTATGTAGTTGTAGGGTTGCGAATCTGTTCACTATACGTCTGCCCTGTATCTCGCATTCGAATACTCGCGAGAGACCCCACGCATCATGCCTCGATAGCTCAGTTGGGAGAGCGTTAGACTGAAGATCTAAAGGTCACCAGTTCGATCCTGGTTCGGGGCAATGTTTTTGCAAATCTTTCCTATGCTCGTATGTAGTTGTAGGGTTGCGAATCTGTTCACTATACGTGTCCCCTTTATTTCGCATTTGAATACTCGCGAGAGACCCCACGTATCATGCCTCGATAGCTCAGTTGGGAGAGCGTTAGACGGAAGATCTAAAGGTCACCAGTTCGATCCTGGTTCGGGGCAATGTTGTTGCAATTCTCTTCTATGCTCGTATGTAGTTGTAGGGTTGCGAATCTGTTCACTATACGTCTGCCCTGTATTTCGCATTCGAATACTCGCGAGAGACCCCACGCATCATGCCTCGACAGCTCAGTTGGGAGAGCGTTAGACTGAAGATCTAAATGTCACCAGTTCGATCCTGGTTCGGGGCAATGTTTTTGCAATTCTTTTCTATGCTCGTATGTAGTTGTAGGGTTGCGAATCTGTTCACTATACGTCTGCCCTGTATTTCGCATTCGAATACTCGCGAGAGACCCCACGCATCATGCCTCGATAGCTCAGTTGGGAGAGCGTTAGACTGAAGATCTAAAGGTCACCAGTTCAATCCTGGTTCGGGGCAATGTTTTTGCAAATCTTTCCTATGCTCGTATGTAGTTGTAGGGTTGCGAATCTGTTCACTATACGTCTGCCCTGTATTTCGCATTCGAATACTTGCGAGAGACCCCACGCAGCATGCCTCGATAGCTCAGTTGGGAGAGCATTAGACTGAAGATCTAAAGGTCACCAGTTCGATCCTGGTTCGGGGCAATGTTTTTGCAATTCTCTTCTATGCTCGTATGTAGTTGTAGGGTTGCGAATCTGTTCACTATACGTCTGCCCTTTATTTCGCATTTGAATACTCGCGAGAGATCCCACGCATCATGCCTCGATAGCTCAGTTGGGAGAGCGTTAGACTGAAGATCTAAAGGTCACCAGTTCGATCCTGGTTCGGGGCAATGTTTTTGCAATTCTTTTCTATGCTCGTATGTAGTTGTGGTGTTGCGAATCTGTTCACTATACGTCTGCCCTTTATTTCGCATTTGAATACTTGCGAGAGACCCCACGCATCATGCCTCGATAGCTCAGTTGGGAGAGCGTTAGACTGAAGATCTAAAGGTCACCAGTTCGATCCTGGTTCGGGGCAATGTTTTTGCAATTCTTTTCTATGCTCGTATGTAGTTGTGGTGTTGCGAATCTGTTCACTATACGTCTGCCCTTTATTTCGCATTTGAATACTCGCGAGAGATCCCACGCATCATGCCTCGATAGCTCAGTTGGGAGAGCGTTAGACTGAAGATCTAAAGGTCACCAGTTCGATCCTGGTTCGGGGCAATGTTTTTGCAATTCTTTTCTATGCTCGTATGTAGTTGTGGTGTTGCGAATCTGTTCACTATACGTCTGCCCTGTATTTCGCATTCGAATACTTGCGAGAGACCCCACGCAGCATGCCTCGATAGCTCAGTTGGGAGAGCATTAGACTGAAGATCTAAAGGTCACCAGTTCGATCCTGGTTCGGGGCAATGTTTTTGCAATTCTCTTCTATGCTCGTATGTAGTTGTAGGGTTGCGAATCTGTTCACTATACGTCTGCCCTGTATTTCGCATTCGAATACTCGCGAGAGACCCCACGCAGCATGCCTCGATAGCTCAGTTGGGAGAGCGTTAGACTGAAGATCTAAAGGTCACCAGTTCGATCCTGGTTCGGGGCAATGTTTTTGCAATTCTTTTCTATGCTCGTATGTAGTTGTGGTGTTGCGAATCTGTTCACTATACGTCTGCCCTTTATTTCGCATTTGAATACTCGCGAGAGATCCCACGCATCATGCCTCGATAGCTCAGTTGGGAGAGCGTTAGACTGAAGATCTAAAGGTCACCAGTTCGATCCTGGTTCGGGGCAATGTTTCTGCAATTCTCTTCTATGCTCGTATGTAGTTGTAGGGTTGCGAATCTGTTCACTATACGTCTGCCCTGTATTTCGCATTCGAATACTCGCGAGAGACCCCACGCATCATGCCTCGATAGCTCAGTTGGGAGAGCGTTAGACTGAAGATCTAAAGGTCACCAGTTCGATCCTGGTTCGGGGCAATGTTTTGGCAATTCTTTTCTATGCTCGTATGTAGTTGTGGTGTTGCGAATCTGTTCACTATACGTCTGCCCTTTATTTCGCATTTGAATACTCGCGAGAGATCCCACGCATCATGCCTCGATAGCTCAGTTGGGAGAGCGTTAGACTGAAGATCTAAAGGTCACCAGTTCGATCCTGGTTCGGGGCAATGTTTTTGCAATTCTTTTCTATGCTCGTATGTAGTTGTGGTGTTGCGAATCTGTTCACTATGCGTCTGCCCTTTATTTCGCATTTGAATACTTGCGAGAGACCCCACGCATCATGCCTCGATAGCTCAGTTGGGAGAGCGTTAGACTGAAGATCTAAAGGTCACCAGTTCGATCCTGGTTCGGGGCAATGTTTTTGCAAATCTTTCCTATGCTCGTATGTAGTTGTAGGGTTGCGAATCTGTTCACTATACGTCTCCCCTGTATTTCGCATTCGAATACTCGCGAGAGACCCTGTGCAGTATGCCTCGATAGCTCAGTTGGGAGAGCGTTAGACTGAAGATCTAAAGGTCACCAGTTCGATCCTGGTTCGGGGCAATGTTTTTGCAATTCTTTTCTGTGCTCGTATGTAGTTGTGGTGTTGCGAATCTGTTCACTATACGTCTCCCCTGTATTTCGCATTCGAATACTCGCGAGAGATCCCACGCATCATGCCTCGATAGCTCAGTTGGGAGAGCGTTAGACTGAAGATCTAAAGGTCACCAGTTCGATCCTGGTTCGGGGCAATGTTTCTGCAATTCTCTTTTATGCTCGTATGTAGTTGTAGGGTTGCGAATCTGTTCACTATACGTCTGCCCTGTATTTCGCATTCGAATACTCGCGAGAGACCCCACGCATCATGCCTCGATAGCTCAGTTGGGAGAGCGTTAGACTGAAGATCTAAAGGTCACCAGTTCGATCCTGGTTGGGGAATGTTTTTGCAATTCTTTTCTATGCTCGTATGTAGTTGTGGTGTTGCGAATCTGTTCACTATACGTCTGCCCTTTATTTCGCATTTGAATACTCGCGAGAGATCCCACGCATCATGCCTCGATAGCTCAGTTGGGAGAGCGTTAGACTGAAGATCTAAAGGTCACCAGTTCGATCCTGGTTGGGGAATGTTTTTGCAATTCTTTCTATGCTCGTATGTAGTTGTGGTGTTGCGAATCTGTTCACTATACGTCTGCCCTTTATTTCGCATTTGAATACTCGCGAGAGATCCCACGCATCATGCCTCGATAGCTCAGTTGGGAGAGCGTTAGACTGAAGATCCAAAGGTCACCAGTTCGATCCTGGTTCGGGGCAATGTTTTTGCAATTCTTTTCTATGCTCGTATGTAGTTGTGGTGTTGCGAATCTGTTCACTATACGTCTGCCCTTTATTTCGCATTTGAATACTTGCGAGAGACCCCACGCATCATGCCTCGATAGCTCAGTTGGGAGAGCGTTAGACTGAAGATCTAAAGTTCACCAGTTCGATCCTGGTTCGGGGCAATGTTTTTGCAATTCTTTTCTGTGCTCGTATGTAGTTGTGGTGTTGCGAATCTGTTCACTATACGTCTCCCCTGTATTTCGCATTCGAATACTCGCGAGACACCCCACGCAGCATGCCTCGATAGCTCAGTTGGGAGAGCGTTAGACTGAACATCTAAAGGTCACCAGTTCGATCCTGGTTCGGGGCACTGTTTTTGCAATTCTTTTCTATGCTCGTATGTAGTTGTAGGGTTGCGAATCTGTTCACTATACGTCTCCCTGTATTTCGCATTCGAATACTCGCGAGAACCCCACGCAGCATGCCTCGATAGGTCAGTTGGGAGAGCGTTAGACTGAAGATCTAAAGGTCACCAGTTCGATCCTGGTTCGGGGCAATGTTTTTGCAATTCTTTTCTGTGCTCGTATGTAGTTGTGGTGTTGCGAATCTGTTCACTATACGTCTCCCTGTATTTCGCATTCGAATACTCGCGAGAGACCCCACGCAGCATGCCTCGATAGCTCAGTTGGGAGAGCGTTAGACTGAACATCTAAAGGTCACCAGTTCGATCCTGGTTCGGGGCACTGTTTTTGCAATTCTTTTCTATGCTCGTATGTAGTTGTAGGGTTGCGAATCTGTTCACTATACGTCTCCCCTTTGTTTCGCATTTGAATACTCGCAAGAGACCCTGTGCAGCATGCCTCGATAGCTCAGTTGGGAGAGCGTTAGACTGAAGATCTAAAGGTCACCAGTTCGATCCTGGTTCGGGGCAATGTTTTTGCAATTCTTTTCTATGCTCGTATGTAGTTGTAGGGTTGCGAATCTGTTCACTATACGTCTGCCCTGTATCTCGCATTTGAATACTCGCGAGAGACCCCACGCATCATGCCTCGATAGCTCAGTTGGGAGAGCGTTAGACTGAAGATCTAAAGGTCACCAGTTCGATCCTGGTTCGGGGCAATGTTTTTGCAAATCTTTCCTATGCTCGTATGTAGTTGTAGGGTTGCGAATCTGTTCACTATACGTGTCCCCTTTATTTCGCATTTGAATACTCGCGAGAGACCCCACGTATCATGCCTGGATAGCTCAGTTGGGAGAGCGTTAGACTGAAGATCTAAAGGTCACAAGTTCGATCCTGGTTCGAGGCAATGTTTTTGCGATTCTTTTCTATGCTCGTATGTACTTTCAGGGTTGCGAATCTGTTCACTATACGTCTCCCCTGTATTTCGCATTCGAATACTCGCGAGAGACCCCGCGAAGCATGCCTCGATAGCTCAGTTGGGAGAGCGTTAGACTGAAGATCTAAAGGTCACCAGTTCGATCCTGGTTCGGGGCAATGTTTTTGCAATTCTCTTCTATGCTCGTATGTAGTTGTAGGGTTGCGAATCTGTTCACTATACGTCTGCCCTGTATTTCGCATTCGAATACTCGCGAGAGACCCCACGCATCATGCCTCGATAGCTCAGTTGGGAGAGCGTTAGACTGAAGATCTAAAGGTCACCAGTTCGATCCTGGTTCGGGGCAAGGTTTTTGCAATTCTCTTCTATGCTCGTATGTAATGTTGGTGTTGCGAATCTATCCACTATACGTCTCCCCTGTATTTCGCATTTGAATACTCGCGAGAGATCCTACGCAGCATGCCTCGACAGCTCAGTTGGGAGAGCGTTAGACTGAAGATCTAAAGGTCACCAGTTCGATCCTGGTTCGGGGCAATGTTTTTGCAATTCTTTTCTATGCTCGTATGTAGTTGTAGGGTTGCGAATCTGTTCACTATACGTCTGCCCTGTATCTCGCATTCGAATACTCGCGAGAGACCCCACGCATCATGCCTCGATAGCTCAGTTGGGAGGGCGTTGGACTGAAGATCTAAAGGTCACCAGTTCGATCCTGGTTCGGGGCAATGTTTTTGCAAATCTTTCCTATGCTCGTATGTAGTTGTAGGGTTGCGAATCTGTTCACTATACGTGTCCCCTTTATTTCTCATTTGAATACTCGCGAGAGACCCCACGTATCATGCCTCGATAGCTCAGTTGGGAGAGCGTTAGACTGAAGATCTAAAGGTCACCAGTTCGATCCTGGTTCGAGGCAATGTTTTTGCGATTCTTTTCTATGCTCGTATGTACTTTCAGGGTTGCGAATCTGTTCACTATACGTCTCCCTGTATTTCGCATTCGAATACTCGCGAGAGACCCCGCGCAGCATGCCTCGATAAGCTCAGTTGGGAGAGCGTTAGACTGAAGATCTAAAGGTCACCAGTTCGATCCTGGTTCGGGGCAATGTTTTTGCAATTCTCTTCTATGCTCGTATGTAGTTGTAGGGTTGCGAATCTGTTCACTATACTTCTGCCCTTTATTTCGCATTTGAATACTCGCGAGAGACCCGATGCATCATGCCTCGATAGCTCAGTTGGGAGAGCGTTAGACTGAAGATCTAAAGGTCACCAGTTCGATCCTGGTTCGGGGCAATGTTTTGCAATTCTCTTCTATGCTCGTATGTAGTGTTGGTGTTGCGAATCTGTTCACTATACGTCTCCCCTGTATTTCGCATTTGAATACTCGCGAGAGACCCCACGCAGCATGCCTCGATAGCTCAGTTGGGAGAGCAGTAGACTGAAGATCTAAAGGTCACCAGTTCGATCCTGGTTCGGGGCAATGTTTTGCAATTCTTTTCTATGCTCGTATGTAGTTTCAGGGTTGCGAATCTGTTCACTATACGTCTGCCCTGTATTTCGCATTCGAATACTCGCGAGAGACCCTGTGCAGCATGCCTCGATAGCTCGGTTGGGAGAGCGTTAGACTGAAGATCTAAAGGTCACCAGTTCGATCCTGGTTCGGGGCAATGTTTTGCAATTCTTTTCTATGCTCGTATGTAGTTTCAGGGTTGCGAATCTGTTCACTATACGTCTGCCCTGTATTTCGCATTCGAATACTCGCGAGAACCCCACGCAGCATGCCTCGATAGCTCAGTTGGGAGAGCGTTAGACTGAAGATCTAAAGGTCACCAGTTCGATCCTGGTTCGGGGCAATGTTTTGCAATTCTTTTCTATGCTCGTATGTAGTTTCAGGGTTGCGAATCTGTTCACTATACGTCTGCCCTGTATCTCGCATTCGAATACTCGCGAGAGACCCCACGCATCATGCCTCGATAGCTCAGTTGGGAGAGCGTTAGACTGAAGATCTAAAGGTCACCAGTTCGATCCTGGTTCGGGGCAATGTTTTTGCAAATCTTTCCTATGCTCGTATGTAGTTGTAGGGTTGCGAATCTGTTCACTATACGTGTCCCCTTTATTTCGCATTTGAATACTCGCGAGAGACCCCACGTATCATGCCTCGATAGCTCAGTTGGGAGAGCGTTAGACTGAAGATCTAAAGGTCACCAGTTCGATCCTGGTTCGAGGCAATGTTTTTGCGATTCTTTTCTATGCTCGTATGTAGTTTCAGGGTTGCGAATCTGTTCACTATACGTCTCCCCTGTATTTCGCATTCGAATACTCGCGAGAGACCCCGCGAAGCATGCCTCGATAGCTCAGTTGGGAGAGCGTTAGACTGAAGATCTAAAGGTCACCAGTTCGATCCTGGTTCGGGGCAATGTTTTTGCAATTCTCTTCTATGCTCGTATGTAGTTGTAGGGTTGCGAATCTGTTCACTATACGTCTGCCCTGTATTTCGCATTCGAATACTCGCGAGAGACCCCACGCATCATGCCTCGATAGCTCAGTTGGGAGAGCGTTAGACTGAAGATCTAAAGGTCACCAGTTCGATCCTGGTTCGGGGCAATGTTTTGCAATTCTCTTCTATGCTCGTATGTAGTTGTGGTGTTGCGAATCTGTTCACTATACGTCTCCCCTGTATTTCGCATTTGAATACTCGCGAGAGACCCCACGCAGCATGCCTCGATAGCTCAGTTGGGAGAGCGTTAGACTGAAGATCTAAAGGTCACCAGTTCGATCCTGGTTCGGGGCAATGTTTTGCAATTCTCTTTCTATGCTCGTATGTAATGTTGGTGTTGCGAATCTATTCACTATACGTCTCCCCTGGATTTCGCATTTGAATACTCGCGAGAGATCCTACGCAGCATGCCTCGACAGCTCAGTTGGGAGAGCGTTAGACTGAAGATCTAAAGGTCACCAGTTCGATCCTGGTTCGGGGCAATGTTTTTGCATTTCTTTTCTATGCTCGTATGTAGTTTCAGGGTTGCGAATCTGTTCACTATACGTCTGCCCTGTATTTCGCATTCGAATACTCGCGAGAGACCCCACGCAGCATGCCTCGATAGCTCAGTTGGGAGAGCATTAGACTGAAGATCTAAAGGTCACCAGTTCGATCCTGGTTCGGGGCAAGGTTTTTGCAATTCTCTTCTATGCTCGTATGTAATGTTGGTGTTGCGAATCTGTTCACTATACGTCTGCCCTGTATTTCGCATTCGAATACTCGCGAGAGACCCCACGCATCATGCCTCGATAGCTCAGTTGGGAGAGCGTTAGACTGAAGATCTAAAGGTCACCAGTTCGATCCTGGTTCGGGGCAATGTTTTTGCAATTCTTTTCTATGCTCGTATGTAGTTTTGGTGTTGCGAATCTGTTCACTATACGTCTGCCCTGTATTTCGCATTCGAATACTCGCGAGAGACCCTGTGCAGCATGCCTCGATAGCTCGGTTGGGAGAGCGTTAGACTGAAGATCTAAAGGTCACCAGTTCGATCCTGGTTCGGGGCAATGTTTTGCAATTCTTTTCTATGCTCGTATGTAGTTTCAGGGTTGCGAATCTGTTCACTATACGTCTCCCTGTATTTCGCATTCGAATACTCGCGAGAGACCCCACGCAGCATGCCTCGATAGCTCAGTTGGGAGAGCGTTAGACTGAAGATCTAAAGGTCACCAGTTCGATCCTGGTTCGGGGCAATGTTTTGCAATTCTTTTCTATGCTCGTATGTAGTTGTAGGGTTGCGAATCTGTTCACTATACGTCTGCCCTGTATTTCGCATTCGAATACTCGCGAGAGACCCCACGCATCATGCCTCGATAGCTCAGTTGGGAGAGCGTTAGACTGAAGATCTAAAGGTCACCAGTTCGATCCTGGTTCGGGGCAATGTTTTTGCAATTCTTTTCTATGCTCGTATGTAGTTTCAGGGTTGCGAATCTGTTCACTATACGTCTCCCCTGTATTTCGCATTCGAATACTCGCGAGAGACCCCACGCAGCATGCCTCGATAGCTCAGTTGGGAGAGCGTTAGACTGAAGATCTAAAGGTCACCAGTTCGATCCTGGTTCGGGGCAATGTTTTTGCAATTCTTTTCTATGCTCGTATGTAGTTGTAGGGTTGCGAATCTGTTCACTATACGTCTCCCCTGTATTTCGCATTCGAATACTCGCGAGAGATCCCACGCATCATGCCTCGATAGCTCAGTTGGGAGAGCGTTAGACTGAAGATCTAAAGGTCACCAGTTCGATCCTGGTTCGGGGCAATGTTTTTGCAATTCTCTTCTATGCTCGTATGTAGTTGTAGGGTTGCGAATCTGTTCACTATACGTCTCCCCTGTATTTCGCATTCGAATACTCGCGAGAGATCCCACGCATCATGCCTCGATAGCTCAGTTGGGAGAGCGTTAGACTGAAGATCTAAAGGTCACCAGTTCGATCCTGATTCGGGGCAATGTTTTTGCAATTCTTTTCTGTGCTCGTATGTAGTTGTGGTGTTGCGAATCTGTTCACTATACGTCTCCCCTGTGTTTCGCATTCGAATACTCGCGAGAGACCCCACGCAGCATGCCTCGATAGCTCAGTTGGGAGAGCAGTAGACTGAAGATCTAAAGGTCACCAGTTCGATCCTGGTTCGGGGCAATGTTTTTGAAATTCTCTTCTATGCTCGTATGTAGTTGTGGTGTTGCGAATCTGTTCACTATACGTCTCCCCTGTATTTCGCATTTGAATACTCGCGAGAGACCCTACGCAGCATGCCTCGATAGCTCAGTTGGGAGAGCGTTAGACTGAAGATCTAAAGGTCACCAGTTCGATCCTGGTTCGGGGCAATGTTTTTGCAATTCTTTTCTATGCTCGTATGTAGTTGTAGGGTTGCGAATCTGTTCACTATACGTCTCCCCTGTATTTCGCATTTGAATACTCGCGAGAGATCCTACGCAGCATGCCTCGACAGCTCAGTTGGGAGAGCGTTAGACTGAAGATCTAAAGGTCACCAGTTCGATCCTGGTTCGGGGCAAGGTTTTTGCAATTCTCTTCTATGCTCGTATGTAATGTTGGTGTTGCGAATCTGTTCACTATACGTCTGCCCTGTATTTCGCATTCGAATACTCGCGAGAGACCCCACGCATCATGCCTCGATAGCTCAGTTGGGAGAGCGTTAGACTGAAGATCTAAAGGTCACCAGTTCGATCCTGGTTCGGGGCAAGGTTTTTGCAATTCTCTTCTATGCTCGTATGTAATGTTGGTGTTGCGAATCTATTCACTATACGTCTCCCCTGTATTTCGCATTTGAATACTCGCGAGAGATCCTACGCAGCATGCCTCGACAGCTCAGTTGGGAGAGCGTTAGACTGAAGATCTAAAGGTCACCAGTTCGATCCTGGTTCGGGGCAATGTTTTTGCATTTCTTTTCTATGCTCGTATGTAGTTTCAGGGTTGCGAATCTGTTCACTATACGTCTCCCCTGTATTTCGCATTCGAATACTCGCGAGAGACCCTGTGCAGCATGCCTCGATAGCTCGGTTGGGAGAGCGTTAGACTGAAGATCTAAAGGTCACCAGTTCGATCCTGGTTCGGGGCAATGTTTTGCAATTCTTTTCTATGCTCGTATGTAGTTTCAGGGTTGCGAATCTGTTCACTATACGTCTGCCCTGTATTTCGCATTCGAATACTCGCGAGAACCCCACGCAGCATGCCTCGATAGCTCAGTTGGGAGAGCAGTAGACTGAAGATCTAAAGGTCACCAGTTCGATCCTGGTTCGGGGCAATGTTTTGCAATTCTTTTCTATGCTCGTATGTAGTTTCAGGGTTGCGAATCTGTTCACTATACGTCTCCCCTGTATTTCGCATTCGAATACTCGCGAGACACCCCACGCAGCATGCCTCGATAGCTCAGTTGGGAGAGCGTTAGACTGAAGATCTAAAGGTCACCAGTTCGATCCTGGTTCGGGGCAATGTTTTTGCAATTCTCTTCTATGCTCGTATGTAGTTGTAGGGTTGCGAATCTGTTCACTATACGTCTGCCCTGTATCTCGCATTCGAATACTCGCGAGAGACCCCACGCATCATGCCTCGATAGCTCAGTTGGGAGAGCGTTAGACTGAAGATCTAAAGGTCACCAGTTCGATCCTGGTTCGGGGCAATGTTTTTGCAAATCTTTCCTATGCTCGTATGTAGTTGTAGGGTTGCGAATCTGTTCACTATACGTGTCCCCTTTATTTCGCATTTGAATACTCGCGAGAGACCCCACGTATCATGCCTCGATAGCTCAGTTGGGAGAGCGTTAGACTGAAGATCTAAAGGTCACCAGTTCGATCCTGGTTCGAGGCAATGTTTTTGCGATTCTTTTCTATGCTCGTATGTAGTTTCAGGGTTGCGAATCTGTTCACTATACGTCTCCCCTGTATTTCGCATTCGAATACTCGCGAGAGACCCCGCGAAGCATGCCTCGATAGCTCAGTTGGGAGAGCGTTAGACTGAAGATCTAAAGGTCACCAGTTCGATCCTGGTTCGGGGCAATGTTTTTGCAATTCTCTTCTATGCTCGTATGTAGTTGTAGGGTTGCGAATCTGTTCACTATACGTCTGCCCTGTATTTCGCATTCGAATACTCGCGAGAGACCCCACGCATCATGCCTCGATAGCTCAGTTGGGAGAGCGTTAGACTGAAGATCTAAAGGTCACCAGTTCGATCCTGGTTCGGGGCAATGTTTTTGCAATTCTCTTCTATGTTCGTATGTAGTTGTAAGGTTACGAATCTGTTCACTATACGTCTCCCCTTTATTTCGCATTTGAATACTCGCGAGGGACCCTGTGGAGCATGCCTCGATAGCTCAGTTGGGAGAGCGTTAGACTGAAGATCTAAAGGTCACCAGTTCGATCCTGGTTCGGGGCAAGGTTTTTGCAATTCTCTTCTATGCTCGTATGTAATGTTGGTGTTGCGAATCTATTCACTATACGTCTCCCCTGTATTTCGCATTTGAATACTCGCGAGAGATCCTACGCAGCATGCCTCGATAGCTCAGTTGGGAGAGCGTTAGACTGAAGATCTAAAGGTCACCAGTTCGATCCTGGTTCGGAGCAATGTTTTTGCATTTCTTTTCTATGCTCGTATGTACTTTCAGGGTTGCGAATCTGTTCACTATACGTCTCCCCTGTATTTCGCATTCGAATACTCGCGAGAGACCCCGCGAAGCATGCCTCGATAGCTCAGTTGGGAGAGCGTTAGACTGAAGATCTAAAGGTCACCAGTTCGATCCTGGTTCGGGGCAATGTTTTTGCAATTCTCTTCTATGCTCGTATGTAGTTGTAGGGTTGCGAATCTGTTCACTATACATCTGCCCTGTATTTCGCATTCGAATACTCGCGAGAGACCCCACGCAGCATGCCTCGATAGCTCAGTTGGGAGAGCGTTAGACTGAAGATCTAAAGGTCACCAGTTCGATCCTGGTTCGGGGCAATGTTTTGCAATTCTTTTCTATGCTCGTATGTAGTTGTAGAGTTGCGAATCTGTTCACTATACATCTGCCCTGTATTTCGCATTCGAATACTCGTGAGAGACCTCACGCAGCATGCCTCGATAGCTCAGTTGGGAGAGCGTTAGACTGAAGATCTAAAGGTCACCAGTTCGATCCTGGTTCGGGGCAATGTTTTTGCAATTCTTTTCTGTGCTAGTATGTAGTTGTGGTGTTGCGAATCTGTTCACTATACGTCTCCCCTGTGTTTCGCATTCGAATACTCGCGAGAGACCCCACGCAGCATGCCTCGATAGCTCAGTTGGGAGAGCGTTAGACTGAAGATCTAAAGGTCACCAGTTCGATCCTGGTTCGGGGCAATGTTTTTGCAATTCTTTTCTGTGCTCGTATGTAGTTGTGGTGTTGCGAATCTGTTCACAATACGTCTCCCCTGTGTTTCGCATTCGAATGCTCGCGAGAGACCCCACGCAGCATCATGCCTCGATAGCTCAGTTGGGAGAGCGTTAGACTGAAGATCTAAAGGTCACCAGTTCGATCCTGGTTCGGGGCAATGTTTTTGCAATTCTTTTCTATGGTCGTATGTAGTTGTAGGGTTGCGAATCTGTTCACTATACATCTGCCCTGTATTTCGCATTCGAATACTCGTCAGAGACCTCACGCAGCATGCCTCGATAGCTCAGTTGGGAGAGCGTTAGACTGAAGATCTAAAGGTCACCAGTTCGATCCTGGTTCGGGGCAATGTTTTGCAATTCTTTTCTATGCTCGTATGTAGTTGTAGAGTTGCGAATCTGTTCACTATACATCTGCCCTGTATTTCGCATTCGAATACTCGTGAGAGACCTCACGCAGCATGCCTCGATAGCTCAGTTGGGAGAGCGTTAGACTGAAGATCTAAAGGTCACCAGTTCGATCCTGGTTCGGGGCAATGTTTTTGCAATTCTTTTCTGTACTAGTATGTAGTTGCAGGGTTGTGAATCTGTTCACTATACGTCTCCCCTGTATTTCGCATTCGAATACTCGCGAGAGACCCCACGCAGCATGCCTCGATAGCTCAGTTGGGAGAGCAGTAGACTGAAGATCTAAAGGTCACCAGTTCGATCCTGGTTCGGGGCAATGTTTTTGAAATTCTCTTCTATGCTCGTATGTAGTTGTGGTGTTGCGAATCTGTTCACTATACGTCTCCCCTGTATTTCGCATTCGAATACTCGTGAGAGACCTCACGCAGCATGCCTCGATAGCTCAGTTGGGAGAGCGTTAGACTGAAGATCTAAAGGTCACCAGTTCGATCCTGGTTCGGGGCAATGTTTTTGCAATTCTTTTCTATGGTCGTATGTAGTTGTAGGGTTGCGAATCTGTTCACTATACATCTGCCCTGTATTTCGCATTCGAATACTCGTGAGAGACCTCACGCAGCATGCCTCGATAGCTCAGTTGGGAGAGCGTTAGACTGAAGATCTAAAGGTCACCAGTTCGATCCTGGTTCGGGGCAATGTTTTTGCAATTCTTTTCTATGCTCGTATGTAGTTGTAGAGTTGCGAATCTGTTCACTATACATCTGCCCTGTATTTCGCATTCGAATACTCGTGAGAGACCTCACGCAGCATGCCTCGATAGCTCAGTTGGGAGAGCGTTAGACTGAAGATCTAAAGGTCACCAGTTCGGGGCAATGTTTTTGCAATTCTTTTCTATGCTCGTATGTAGTTGTAGAGTTGCGAATCTGTTCACTATACGTCTGCCCTGTGTTTCGCATTCGAATACTCGCGAGAGACCCCACGTAGCATGCCTCGATAGCTCAGTTGGGAGAGCGTTAGACTGAAGATCTAAAGGTCACCAGTTCGATCCAGGTTCGGGGCAATGTTTTTGCAATTCTTTTCTGTGCTAGTATGTAGTTGTGGTGTTGCGAATCTGTTCACTATACGTCTGCCCTGTATTTCGCATTCGAATACTCGCGAGAGACCCCACGCAGCATGCCTCGATAGCTCAGTTGGGAGAGCGTTAGACTGAAGATCTAAAGGTCACCAGTTCGATCCAGGTTCGGGGCAATGTTTTTGCAATTCTTTCTATGCTCGTATGTAGTTGTGGTGTTGCGAATCTGTTCACTATACGTCTCCCCTGTATTTCGCATTCGAATACTCGCGAGAGACCCCACGCAGCATGCCTCGATAGCTCAGTTGGGAGAGCGTTAGACTGAAGATCTAAAGGTCCCTGGTTCGATCCTGGTTCGGGGCAATGTTTTTGCAATTCTTTTCTGTGCTCGTATGTAGTTGTGGTGTTGCGAATCTGTTCACTATACGTCTCCCCTGTGTTTCGCATTCGAATACTCGCGAGAGACCCCACGCAGCATGCCTCGACAGCTCAGTTGGGAGAGCGTTAGACTGAAGATCTAAAGGTCACCAGTTCGATCCCGGTTCGAGGCAATGTTTTTGCATTTCTTTTCTATGCTCGTATGTAGTTGTGGTGTTGCGAATCTGTTCACTATACGTCTGCCCTGTATTTCGCATTCGAATACTCGCGAGAACCCCACGCAGCATGCCTCGATAGCTCAGTTGGGAGAGCAGTAGACTGAAGATCTAAAGGTCACCAGTTCGATCCTGGTTCGAGGCAATGTTTTTGCATTTCTTTTCTATGCTCGTATGTAGTTGTGGTGTTGCGAATCTGTTCACTATACGTCTGCCCTGTATTTCGCATTCGAATACTCGCGAGAGACCCTGTGCAGCATGCCTCGATAGCTCGGTTGGGAGAGCGTTAGACTGAAGATCTAAAGGTCACCAGTTCGATCCTGGTTCGGGGCAATGTTTTGCAATTCTCTTCTATGCTCGTATGTAGTTGTGGTGTTGCGAATCTGTTCACTATACGTCTCCCTGTATTTCGCATTCGAATACTCGCGAGAGACCCCACGCAGCATGCCTCGATAGCTCAGTTGGGAGAGCGTTAGACTGAAGATCTAAAGGTCGCCGGTTCGATCCTGGTTCGGGGCAATGTTTTGCAATTCTCTTCTATGCTCGTATGTAGTTGTGGTGTTGCGAATCTGTTCACTATACGTCTCCCCTGTATTTCGCATTTGAATACTCGCGAGAGACCCTACGCAGCATGCCTCGATAGCTCAGTTGGGAGAGCGTTAGACTGAAGATCTAAAGGTCACCAGTTCGATCCTGGTTCGGGGCAATGTTTTTGCAATTCTTTTCTATGCTCGTATGTAGTTGTGGGGTTGCGAATCTGTTCACTATACGTCTCCCTGTATTTCGCATTCGAATACTCGCGAGAGACCCCACGTATCATGCCTCGATAGCTCAGTTGGGAGAGCGTTAGACTGAAGATCTAAAGGTCACCAGTTCGATCCTGGTTCGGGGCAATGTTTTTGCAATTCTTTTCTATGCTCGTATGTAGTTGTAGGGTTGCGAATCTGTTCACTATACGTCTCCCCTGTATTTCGCATTCGAATACTCGCGAGAGACCCCACGCAGCATGCCTCGATAGCTCAGTTGGGAGAGCGTTAGACTGAAGATCTAAAGGTCACCAGTTCGATCCTGGTTCGGGGCAATGTTTTTGCAATTCTTTTCTGTGCTCGTATGTAGTTGTGGTGTTGCGAATCTGTTCACTATACGTCTCCCCTGTATTTCGCATTCGAATACTCGCGAGAGACCCCACGCAGCATGCCTCGATAGCTCAGTTGGGAGAGCGTTAGACTGAAGATCTAAAGGTCACCAGTTCGATCCTGGTTCGGGGCAATGTTTTTGCAATTCTTTTCTGTGCTCGTATGTAGTTGTGGTGTTGCGAATCTGTTCACTATACGTCTCCCCTGTATTTCGCATTCGAATACTCGCGAGAGACCCCACGCAGCATGCCTCGATAGCTCAGTTGGGAGAGCGTTAGACTGAAGATCTAAAGGTCACCAGTTCGATCCTGGTTCGGGGCAATGTTTTTGCAATTCTTTTCTATGCTCGTATGTAGTTGTAGGGTTGCGAATCTGTTCACTATACGTCTGCCCTGTGTTTCGCATTCGAATACTCGCGAGAGACCCCACGCAGCATGCCTCGATAGCTCAGTTGGGAGAGCGTTAGACTGAAGATCTAAAGGTTACCAGTTCGATCCTGGTTCGGGGCAATGTTTTTGCTATTCTTTTCTATGCTCGTATGTAGGTGTTGTGTTGCGAATCTGTTCACTATACGTCTCCCCTGTATTTCGCATTCGAATACTCGCGAGAGACCCTACGCAGCATGCCTCGATAGCTCAGTTGGGGAGAGCGTTAGACTGAAGATCTAAAGGTCACCAGTTCGATCCTGGTTCGGGGCAATGTTTTTGCAATTCTTTTCTATGCTCGTATGTAGTTGTGGTGTTGCGAATCTGTTCACTATACGTCTCCCGTGTATTTCGCATTCGAATCCTCGCGAGAGACCCCACGCAGCATGCCTCGATAGCTCAGTTGGGAGAGCGTTAGACTGAAGATCTAAAGGTCACCAGTTCGATCCTGGTTCGGGGCAATGTTTTTGCAATTCTTTTCTGTGCTCGTATGTAGTTGTGGTGTTGCGAATCTGTTCACTATACGTCTCCCCTGTGTTTCGCATTCGAATACTCGCGAGAGACCCCACGCAGCATGCCTCGATAGCTCAGTTGGGAGAGCGTTAGACTGAAGATCTAAAGGTCACCAGCTCGATCCTGGTTCGGGCCAATGTTTTTGCAATTCTTTCTATGCTCGTATGTAGTTGTGGTGTTGCGAATCTGTTCACTATACGTCTCCCCTGTGTTTCGCATTCGAATACTCGCGAGAGACCCCACGCAGCATGCCTCGATAGCTCAGTTGGGAGAGCGTTAGACTGAAGATCTAAAGGTCACCAGTTCGATCCTGGTTCGGGGCAATGTTTTTGCAATTCTTTTCTGTGCTCGTATGTAGTTGTGGTGTTGCGAATCTGTTCACTATACGTCTCCCCTGTGTTTCGCATTCGAATACTCGCGAGAGACCCCACGCAGCATGCCTCGATAGCTCAGTTGGGAGAGCGTTAGACTGAAGATCTAAAGGTCACCAGTTCGATCCTGGTTCGGGGCAATGTTTTTGCAATTCTTTTCTGTGCTCGTATGTAGTTGTGGTGTTGCGAATCTGTTCACTATACGTCTCCCCTGTGTTTCGCATTCGAATACTCGCGAGAGACCCCACGCAGCATGCCTCGATAGCTCAGTTGGGTGAGCGTTAGACTGAAGATCTAAAGGTCACGAGTTCGGTCCTGGTTCGGGGCAATGTTTTTGCAATTCTTTTCTATGCTCGTATGTAGTTGTGGTGTTGCGAATCTGTTCACTATACGTCTCCCCTGTGTTTCGCATTCGAATACTCGCGAGAGACCCCACGCAGCATGCCTCGATAGCTCAGTTGGGAGAGCGTTAGACTGAAGATCTAAAGGTCACCAGTTCGATCCTGGTTCGGGGCAATGTTTTTGCAATTCTTTTCTATGGTCGTGAGTAGTTGTGGTGTTGCGAATCTGTTCACTATACGTCTGCCCTGTGTTTCGCATTCGAATACTCGCGAGAGACCCCACGCAGCATGCCTCGATAGCTCAGTTGGGAGAGCGTTAGACTGAAGATCTAAAGGTCACCAGTTCGATCCTGGTTCGGGGCAATGTTTTTGCAATTCTTTTCTGTGCTAGTATGTAGTTGTGGTGTTGCGAATCTGTTCACTATACGTCTGCCCTGTGTTTCGCATTCGAATACTCGCGAGAGACCCCACGCAGCATGCCTCGATAGCTCAGTTGGGAGAGCGTTAGACTGAAGATCTAAAGGTCACCAGTTCGATCCTGGTTCGGGGCAATGTTTTTGCTATTCTTTTCTATGCTCGTATGTAGTTGTGGTGTTGCGAATCTGTTCACTATACGTCTCCCCTGTGTTTCGCATTCGAATACTCGCGAGAGACCCCACGCAGCATGCCTCGATAGCTCAGTTGGGCGAGCGTTAGACTGAAGATCTAAAGGTCACCAGTTCGATCCTAGTTCGGGGCATTGTTTTTGCAATTCTTTTCTATGCTCGTATGTAGTTGTGGTGTTGCGAATCTGTTCACTATACGTCTGCCCCTGTATTTCGCATTCGAATACTCGCGAGAGACCCCACGCAGCATGCCTCGATAGCTCAGTTGGGAGAGCGTTAGACTGAAGATCTAAAGGTCCCTGGTTCGATCCCGGTTCGGGGCAATGTTTTGCAATTCATTTCTGTGCTCGTATGTAGTTGTGGTGTTGCGAATCTGTTCACTATACGTCTCCCCCGTGTTTCGCATTCGAATACTCGTGAGAGACCTCACGCAGCATGCCTCGATAGCTCAGTTGGGAGAGCGTTAGACTGAAGATCTAAAGGTCACCAGTTCGATCCTGCTTCGGGGCAATGTTTTTGCAATTCTTTTCTATGCTCGTATGCAGTTGTGGTGTTGCGAATCTGTTCACTATACGTCTCCCCTGTGTTTCGCATGCGAATACTCGCGAGAGACCCCACGCAGCATGCCTCGATAGCTCAGTTGGGAGAGCGTTAGACTGAAGATCTAAAGGTCACCAGTTCGATCCTGGTTCGGGGCAATGTTTTTGCAATTCTTTTCTGTGCTCGTATGTAGTTGTGGTGTTGCGAATCTGTTCACTATACGTCTCCCCTGTGTTTCGCATTCGAATACTCGCGAGAGACCCCACGCAGCATGCCTCGATAGCTCAGTTGGGAGAGCGTTAGACTGAAGATCTAAAGGTCACCAGTTCGATCCTGGTTCGGGGCAATGTTTTTGCAATTCTTTTCTGTGCTCGTATGTAGTTGTGGTGTTGCGAATCTGTTCACAATACGTCTCCCTGTGTTTCGCATTCGAATACTCGCGAGAGACCCCACGCAGCATGCCTCGATAGCTCAGTTGGGAGAGCGTTAGACTGAAGATCTAAAGGTCACCAGTTCGACCCTGGTTCGGGGCAATGTTTTTGCAATTCTTTTTTATGGTCGTGAGTAGTTGTGGTGTTGCGAATCTGTTCACTATACGTCTGCCCTGTATTTCGCATTCGAATACTCGTGAGAGACCTCACGCAGCATGCCTCGATAACTCAGTTGGGAGAGCGTTAGACTGAAGATCTAAAGGTCACCAGTTCGATCCTGGTTCGGGGCAATGTTTTTGCAATTCTTTTCTATGCTCGTATGTAGTTGTAGAGTTGCGAATCTGTTCACTATACATCTGCCCTGTATTTCGCATTCGAATACTCGCGAGAGACCCCACGCAGCATGCCTCGATAGCTCAGTTGGGAGAGCGTTAGACTGAAGATCTAAAGGTCACCAGTTCGATCCTGGTTCGGGGCAATGTTTTTGCAATTCTTTTCTGTGCTAGTATGTAGTTGTGGTGTTGCGAATCTGTTCACTATACGTCTCCCCTGTGTTTCGCATTCGAATACTCGCGAGAGACCCCACGCAGCATGCCTCGATAGCTCAGTTGGGAGAGCGTTAGACTGAAGATCTAAAGGTCACCAGTTCGATCCTGGTTCGGGGCAATGTTTTTGCAATTCTTTTCTGTGCTCGTATGTAGTTGTGGTGTTGCGAATCTGTTCACTATACGTCTCCCTGTGTTTCGCATTCGAATACTCGCGAGAGACCCCACGCAGCATGCCTCGATAGCTCAGTTGGGAGAGCGTTAGACTGAAGATCTAAAGGTCACCAGTTCGATCCTGGTTCGGGGCAATGTTTTTGCAATTCTTTTCTGTGCTCGTATGTAGTTGTGGTGTTGCGAATCTGTTCACTATACGTCTGCCCTGTGTTTCGCATTCGAATACTCGCGAGAGACCCCACGCAGCATGCCTCGATAGCTCAGTTGGGAGAGCGTTAGACTGAAGATCTAAAGGTCACCAGTTCGATCCTGGTTCGGGGCAATGTTTTTGCAATTCTTTTCTGTGCTCGTATGTAGTTGTGGTGTTGCGAATCTGTTCACTATACGTCTCCCTGTGTTTCGCATTCGAATACTCGCGAGAGACCCCACGCAGCATGCCTCGATAGCTCAGTTGGGAGAGCGTTAGACTGAAGATCTAAAGGTCGCCAGTTCGATCCTGGTTCGGGGCAATGTTTTTGCAATTCTTTTCTATGCTCGTATGTAGTTGTGGTGTTGCGAATCTGTTCACTATACGTCTCCCCTGTATTTCGCATTCGAATACTCGCGAGAGACCCCACGCAGCATGCCTCGATAGCTCAGTTGGGAGAGCGTTAGACTGAAGATCTAAAGGTCGCCAGTTCGATCCTGGTTCGGGGCAATGTTTTTGCAATTCTTTTCTATGCTCGTATGTAGTTGTGGTGTTGCGAATCTGTTCACTATACGTCTCCCCTGTGTTTCGCATTCGAATACTCGCGAGAGACCCCACGCAGCATGCCTCGATAGCTCAGTTGGGAGAGCGTTAGACTGAAGATCTAAAGGTCACCAGTTCGATCCTGGTTCGGGGCAATGTTTTTGCAATTCTTTCTGTGCTAGTATGTAGTTGTGGTGTTGCGAATCTGTTCACTATACGTCTGCCCTGTGTTTCGCATTCGAATACTCGCGAGAGACCCCACGCAGCATGCCTCGATAGCTCAGTTGGGAGAGCGTTAGACTGAAGATCTAAAGGTCACCAGTTCGATCCTGGTTCGGGGCAATGTTTTTGCAATTCTTTTCTGTGCTCGTATGTAGTTGTGGTGTTGCGAATCTGTTCACTATACGTCTGCCCTGTGTTTCGCATTCGAATACTCGCGAGAGACCCCACGCAGCATGCCTCGATAGCTCAGTTGGGAGAGCGTTAGACTGAAGATCTAAAGGTCACCAGTTCGATCCTGGTTCGGGGCAATGTTTTTGCAATTCTTTTCTGTGCTAGTATGTAGTTGTGGTGTTGCGAATCTGTTCACTATACGTCTCCCCTGTGTTTCGCATTCGAATACTCGCGAGAGACCCCACGCAGCATGCCTCGATAGCTCAGTTGGGAGAGCGTTAGACTGAAGATCTAAAGGTCACCAGTTCGATCCTGGTTCGGGGCAATGTTTTTGCAATTCTTTTCTGTGCTCGTATGTAGTTGTGGTGTTGCGAATCTGTTCACTATACGTCTCCCCTGTGTTTCGCATTCGAATACTCGCGAGAGACCCCACGCAGCATGCCTCGATAGCTCAGTTGGGAGAGCGTTAGACTGAAGATCTAAAGGTCACCAGTTCGATCCTGGTTCGGGGCAATGTTTTTGCAATTCTTTTCTGTGCTCGTATGTAGTTGTGGTGTTGTGAATCTGTTCACTATACGTCTCCCCTGTGTTTCGCATTCGAATACTCGCGAGAGACCCCACGCAGCATGCCTCGATAGCTCAGTTGGGAGAGCGTTAGACTGAAGATCTAAAGGTCACCAGTTCGATCCTGGTTCGGGGCAATGTATTTGCAATTCCTTTCTGTGCTAGTATGTAGTTGTGGTGTTGCGAATCTGTTCACTATACGTCTGCCCTGTGTTTCGCATTCGAATACTCGCGAGAAACCCCACGCAGCATGCCTCGATAGCTCAGTTGGGAGAGCGTTAGACTGAAGATCTAAAGGTCACCAGTTCGATCCTGGTTCGGGGCAATGTTTTTGCAATTCTTTTCTGTGCTAGTATGTAGTTGTGGTGTTGCGAATCTGTTCACTATACGTCTGCCCTGTGTTTCGCATTCGAATACTCGCGAGAAACCCCACGCAGCATGCCTCGATAGCTCAGTTGGGAGAGCGTTAGACTGAAGATCTAAAGGTCACCAGTTCGATCCTGGTTCGGGGCAATGTTTTTGCAATTCTTTTCTGTGCTCGTTTGTAGTTGTGGTGTTGCGAATCTGTTCACTATACGTCTGCCCTGTGTTTCGCATTCGAATACTCGCGAGAAACCCCACGCAGCATGCCTCGATAGCTCAGTTGGGAGAGCGTTAGACTGAAGATCTAAAGGTCACCAGTTCGATCCTGGTTCGGGGCAATGTTTTTGCAATTCTTTTCTGTGCTCGTATGTAGTTGTGGTGTTGCGAATCTGTTCACTATACGTCTCCCCTGTGTTTCGCATTCGAATACTCGCGAGAGACCCCACGCAGCATGCCTCGATAGCTCAGTTGGGAGAGCGTTAGACTGAAGATCTAAAGGTCACCAGTTCGATCCTGGTTCGGGGCAAAGTTTTTGCAATTCTTTTCTGTGCTCGTATGTAGTTGTGGTGTTGCGAATCTGTTCACTATACGTCTCCTGTGTTTCGCATTCGAATACTCGCGAGAGACCCCACGCAGCATGCCTCGATAGCTCAGTTGGGAGAGCGTTAGACTGAAGATCTAAAGGTCACCAGTTCGATCCTGGTTCGGGGCAATGTTTTTGCAATTCTTTTCTGTGCTCGTATGTAGTTGTGGTGTTGCGAATCTGTTCACTATACGTCTCCCCTGTGTTTCGCATTCGAATACTCGCGAGAGACCCCACGCAGCATGCCTCGATAGCTCAGTTGGGAGAGCGTTAGACTGAAGATCTAAAGGTCACCAGTTCGATCCTGGTTCGGGGCAATGTTTTTGCAATTCTTTTCTGTGCTCGTATGTAGTTGTGGTGTTGCGAATCTGTTCACTATACGTCTCCCCTGTGTTTCGCATTCGAATACTCGCGAGAGACCCCACGCAGCATGCCTCGATAGCTCAGTTGGGAGAGCGTTAGACTGAAGATCTAAAGGTCACCAGTTCGATCCTGGTTCGGGGCAATGTTTTTGCAATTCTTTTCTGTGCTAGTATGTAGTTGTGGTGTTGCGAATCTGTTCACTATACGTCTGCCCTGTGTTTCGCATTCGAATACTCGCGAGAAACCCCACGCAGCATGCCTCGATAGCTCAGTTGGGAGAGCGTTAGACTGAAGATCTAAAGGTCACCAGTTCGATCCTGGTTCGGGGCAATGTTTTTGCAATTCTTTTCTGTGCTCGTATGTAGTTGTGGTGTTGCGAATCTGTTCACTATACGTCTCCCCTGTGTTTCGCATGCGAATACTCGCGAGAGACCCCACGCAGCATGCCTCGATAGCTCAGTTGGGAGAGCGTTAGACTGAAGATCTAAAGGTCACCAGTTCGATCCTGGTTCGGGGCAATGTTTTTGCAATTCTTTTCTGTGCTCGTTTGTAGTTGTGGTGTTGCGAATCTGTTCACTATACGTCTCCCTGTGTTTCGCATTCGAATACCCGCGAGAGACCCCACGCAGCATGCCTCGATAGCTCAGTTGGGAGAGCGTTAGACTGAAGATCTAAAGGTCACCAGTTCGATCCTGGTTCGGGGCAATGTTTTTGCAATTCTTTTCTGTGCTCGTATGTAGTTGTGGTGTTGCGAATCTGTTCACTATACGTCTCCCTGTGTTTCGCATTCGAATACTCGCGAGAGACCCCACGCAGCATGCCTCGATAGCTCAGTTGGGAGAGCGTTAGACTGAAGATCTAAAGGTCACCAGTTCGATCCTGGTTCGGGGCAATGTTTTTGCAATTCTTTTCTGTGCTAGTATGTAGTTGTGGTGTTGCGAATCTGTTCACTATACGTCTCCCCTGTGTTTCGCATTCGAATACTCGCGAGAGACCCCACGCAGCATGCCTCGATAGCTCAGTTGGGAGAGCGTTAGACTGAAGATCTAAAGGTCACCAGTTCGATCCTGGTTCGGGGCAATGTTTTTGCAATTCTTTTCTGTGCTCGTATGTAGTTGTGGTGTTGCGAATCTGTTCACTATACGTCTGCCCTGTATTTCGCATTCGAATACTCGCGAGAAAACCCCACGCAGCATGCCTCGATAGCTCAGTTGGGAGAGCGTTAGACTGAAGATCTAAAGGTCACCAGTTCGATCCTGGTTCGGGGCAATGTTTTTGCAATTCTTTTCTGTGCTCGTATGTAGTTGTGGTGTTGCGAATCTGTTCACTATACGTCTCCCCTGTGTTTCGCATTCGAATACTCGCGAGAGACCCCACGCAGCATGCCTCGATAGCTCAGTTGGGGAGAGCGTTAGACTGAAGATCTAAAGGTCACCAGTTCGATCCTGGTTCGGGGCAATGTTTTTGCAATTCTTTTCTGTGCTCGTATGTAGTTGTGGTGTTGCGAATCTGTTCACTATACGTCTCCTGTGTTTCGCATTCGAATACTCGCGAGAGACCCCACGCAGCATGCCTCGATAGCTCAGTTGGGAGAGCGTTAGACTGAAGATCTAAAGGTCACCAGTTCGATCCTGGTTCGGGGCAATGTTTTTGCAATTCTTTTCTGTGCTAGTATGTAGTTGTGGTGTTGCGAATCTGTTCACTATACATCTCCCCTGTGTTTCGCATTCGAATACTCGCGAGAGACCCCACGCAGCATGCCTCGATAGCTCAGTTGGGAGAGCGTTAGACTGAAGATCTAAAGGTCACCAGTTCGATCCTGGTTCGGGGCAATGTTTTCGCAATTCTTTTCTGTGCTCGTATGTAGTTGTGGTGTTGCGAATCTGTTCACTATACGTCTGCCCTGTATTTCGCATTCGAATACTCGCGAGAGACCCCACGCAGCATGCCTCGATAGCTCAGTTGGGAGAGCGTTAGACTGAAGATCTAAAGGTCACCAGTTCGATCCAGGTTCGGGGCAATGTTTTTGCAATTCTTTCTGTGCTAGTATGTAGTTGTGGTGTTGCGAATCTGTTCACTATACGTCTCCCCTGTGTTTCGCATTCGAATACTCGCGAGAGACCCCACGCAGCATGCCTCGATAGCTCAGTTGGGAGAGCGTTAGACTGAAGATCTAAAGGTCACCAGTTCGATCCTGGTTCGGGGCAATGTTTTTGCAATTCTTTTCTGTGCTCGTATGTAGTTGTGGTGTTGCGAATCTGTTCACTATACGTCTCCCCTGTGTTTCGCATTCGAATACTCGCGAGAGACCCCACGCAGCATGCCTCGATAGCTCAGTTGGGAGAGCGTTAGACTGAAGATCTAAAGGTCACCAGTTCGATCCTGGTTCGGGGCAATGTTTTTGAAATTCTTTTCTGTGCTCGTATGTAGTTGTGGTGTTGCGAATCTGTTCACTATACGTCTCCCCTGTGTTTCGCATTCGAATACTCGCGAGAGACCCCACGCAGCATGCCTCGATAGCTCAGTTGGGAGAGCGTTAGACTGAAGATCTAAAGGTCACCAGTTCGATCCTGGTTCGGGGCAATGTTTTTGCAATTCTTTTCTGTGCTAGTATGTAGTTGTGGTGTTGCGAATCTGTTCACTATACGTCTCCCTGTGTTTCGCATTCGAATACTCGCGAGAGACCCCACGCAGCATGCCTCGATAGCTCAGTTGGGAGAGCGTTAGACTGAAGATCTAAAGGTCCCTGGTTCGATCCCGGTTCGGGGCAATGTCTTTGCACTTCTTTTCTGTGCTAGTATGTAGTTGTGGTGTTGCGAATCTGTTCACTATACGTCTCCCCTGTGTTTCGCATGCGAATACTCGCGAGAGACCCCACGCAGCATGCCTCGATAGCTCAGTTGGGAGAGCGTTAGACTGAAGATCTAAAGGTCACCAGTTCGATCCTGGTTCGGGGCAATGTTTTTGCAATTCTTTTCTGTGCTCGTATGTAGTTGTGGTGTTGCGAATCTGTTCACTATACGTCTCCCCTGTGTTTCGCATTCGAATACTCGCGAGAGACCCCACGCAGCATGCCTCGATAGCTCAGTTGGGAGAGCGTTAGACTGAAGATCTAAAGGTCACCAGTTCGATCCTGGTTCGGGGCAATGTTTTTGCAATTCTTTTCTGTGCTCGTATGTAGTTGTGGTGTTGCGAATCTGTTCACTATACGTCTCCCCTGTGTTTCGCATTCGAATACTCGCGAGAGACCCCACGCAGCATGCCTCGATAGCTCAGTTGGGAGAGCGTTAGACTGAAGATCTAAAGGTCACCAGTTCGATCCTGGTTCGGGGCAATGTTTTTGCAATTCTTTTCTGTGCTCGTATGTAGTTGTGGTGTTGCGAATCTGTTCACTATACGTCTCCCTGTGTTTCGCATTCGAATACTCGCGAGAGACCCCACGCAGCATGCCTCGATAGCTCAGTTGGGAGAGCGTTAGACTGAAGATCTAAAGGTCACCAGTTCGATCCTGGTTCGGGGCAATGTTTTTGCAATTCTTTTCTGTGCTCGTATATAGTTGTAGGGTTGCGAATCTGTTCACTATACGTCTGCCCTGTGTTTCGCATTCGAATACTCGCGAGAGACCCCACGCAGCATGCCTCGATAGCTCAGTTGGGAGAGCGTTAGACTGAAGATCTAAAGGTCACCAGTTCGATCCTGGTTCGGGGCAATGTTTTTGCAATTCTTTTCTGTGCTAGTATGTAGTTGTGGTGTTGCGAATCTGTTCACTATACGTCTGCCCTGTGTTTCGCATTCGAATACTCGCGAGAGACCCCACGCAGCATGCCTCGATAGCTCAGTTGGGAGAGCGTTAGACTGAAGATCTAAAGGTCACCAGTTCGATCCTGGTTCGGGGCAATGTTTTTGCAATTCTTTTCTGTGCTAGTATGTAGTTGTGGTGTTGCGAATCTGTTCACTATACGTCTGCCTGTGTTTCGCATCCGAATACTCGCGAGAGACCCCACGCAGCATGCCTCGATAGCTCAGTTGGGAGAGCGTTAGACTGAAGATCTAAAGGTCACCAGTTCGATCCTGGTTCGGGGCAATGTTTTTGCAATTCTTTTCTGTGCTCGTATGTAGTTGTGGTGTTGCGAATCTGTTCACTATACGTCTCCCCTGTGTTTCGCATTCGAATACTCGCGAGAGACCCCACGCAGCATGCCTCGATAGCTCAGTTGGGAGAGCGTTAGACTGAAGATCTAAAGGTCACCAGTTCGATCCTGGTTCGGGGCAATGTTTTCGCAATTCTTTTCTGTGCTCGTATGTAGTTGTGGTGTTGCGAATCTGTTCACTATACGTCTGCCCTGTATTTCGCATTCGAATACTCGCGAGAGACCCCACGCAGCATGCCTCGATAGCTCAGTTGGGAGAGCGTTAGACTGAAGATCTAAAGGTCACCAGTTCGATCCAGGTTCGGGGCAATGTTTTTGCAATTCTTTTCTGTGCTCGTATGTAGTTGTGGTGTTGCGAATCTGTTCACTATACGTCTCCCCTGTGTTTCGCATTCGAATACTCGCGAGAGACCCCACGCAGCATGCCTCGATAGCTCAGTTGGGAGAGCGTTAGACTGAAGATCTAAAGGTCACCAGTTCGATCCTGGTTCGGGGCAATGTTTTTGCAATTCTTTTCTGTGCTCGTATGTAGTTGTGGTGTTGCGAATCTGTTCACTATACGTCTGCCCTGTGTTTCGCATTCGAATACTCGCGAGAAACCCCACGCAGCATGCCTCGATAGCTCAGTTGGGAGAGCGTTAGACTGAAGATCTAAAGGTCACCAGTTCGATCCTGGTTCGGGGCAATGTTTTTGCAATTCTTTTCTGTGCTCGTATGTAGTTGTGGTGTTGCGAATCTGTTCACTATACGTCTCCCCTGTGTTTCGCATGCGAATACTCGCGAGAGACCCCACGCAGCATGCCTCGATAGCTCAGTTGGGAGAGCGTTAGACTGAAGATCTAAAGGTCACCAGTTCGATCCTGGTTCGGGGCAATGTTTTGCAATTCTTTTCTGTGCTCGTATGTAGTTGTGGTGTTGCGAATCTGTTCACTATACGTCTCCCCTGTGTTTCGCATTCGAATACTCGCGAGAGACCCCACGCAGCATGCCTCGATAGCTCAGTTGGGGAGAGCGTTAGACTGAAGATCTAAAGGTCACCAGTTCGATCCTGGTTCGGGGCAATGTTTTTGCAATTCTTTTCTGTGCTCGTATGTAGTTGTGGTGTTGCGAATCTGTTCACTATACGTCTGCCCTGTATTTCGCATTCGAATACTCGCGAGAGACCCCACGCAGCATGCCTCGATAGCTCAGTTGGGAGAGCGTTAGACTGAAGATCTAAAGGTCACCAGTTCGAATCTGGTTCGGGGCAATGTTTTTGCAATTCTTTTCTGTGCTAGTATGTAGTTGTGGTGTTGCGAATCTGTTCACTATACGTCTGCCCTGTGTTTCGCATTCGAATACTCGCGAGAGACCCCACGCAGCATGCCTCGATAGCTCAGTTGGGAGAGCGTTAGACTGAAGATCTAAAGGTCACCAGTTCGATCCTGGTTCGGGGCAATGTTTTTGCAATTCTTTTCTGTGCTCGTATGTAGTTGTGGTGTTGCGAATCTGTTCACTATACGTCTCCCTGTGTTTCGCATTCGAATACTCGCGAGAGACCCCACGCAGCATGCCTCGATAGCTCAGTTGGGAGAGCGTTAGACTGAAGATCTAAAGGTCACCAGTTCGATCCTGGTTCGGGGCAATGTTTTTGCAATTCTTTTCTGTGCTCGTATGTAGTTGTGGTGTTGCGAATCTGTTCACTATACGTCTCCCCTGTGTTTCGCATTCGAATACTCGCGAGAGACCCCACGCAGCATGCCTCGATAGCTCAGTTGGGAGAGCGTTAGACTGAAGATCTAAAGGTCACCAGTTCGATCCTGGTTCGGGGCAATGTTTTTGCAATTCTTTTCTGTGCTCGTATGTAGTTGTGGTGTTGCGAATCTGTTCACTATACGTCTCCCCTGTGTTTCGCATTCGAATACTCGCGAGAGACCCCACGCAGCATGCCTCGATAGCTCAGTTGGGAGAGCGTTAGACTGAAGATCTAAAGGTCACCAGTTCGATCCTGGTTCGGGGCAATGTTTTTGCAATTCTTTTCTGTGCTCGTATGTAGTTGTGGTGTTGCGAATCTGTTCACTATACGTCTCCCCTGTGTTTCGCATTCGAATACTCGCGAGAGACCCCACGCAGCATGCCTCGATAGCTCAGTTGGGAGAGCGTTAGACTGAAGATCTAAAGGTCACCAGTTCGATCCTGGTTCGGGGCAATGTTTTTGCAATTCTTTTCTGTGCTCGTATGTAGTTGTGGTGTTGCGAATCTGTTCACTATACATCTGCCCTGTATTTCGCATTCGAATACTCGCGAGAGACCCCACGCAGCATGCCTCGATAGCTCAGTTGGGAGAGCGTTAGACTGAAGATCTAAAGGTCACCAGTTCGATCCTGGTTCGGGGCAATGTTTTTGCAATTCTTTTCTGTGCTCGTATGTAGTTGTGGTGTTGCGAATCTGTTCACTATACGTCTCCCCTGTGTTTCGCATGCGAATACTCGCGAGAGACCCCACGCAGCATGCCTCGATAGCTCAGTTGGGAGAGCGTTAGACTGAAGATCTAAAGGTCACCAGTTCGATCCTGGTTCGGGGCAATGTTTTTGCAATTCTTTTCTGTGCTCGTATGTAGTTGTGGTGTTGCGAATCTGTTCACTATACGTCTCCCCTGTGTTTCGCATTCGAATACTCGCGAGAGACCCCACGCAGCATGCCTCGATAGCTCAGTTGGGAGAGCGTTAGACTGAAGATCTAAAGGTCACCAGTTCGATCCTGGTTCGGGGCAATGTTTTCGCAATTCTTTTCTGTGCTAGTATGTAGTTGTGGTGTTGCGAATCTGTTCACTATACGTCTCCCCTGTGTTTCGCATTCGAATACTCGCGAGAGACCCCACGCAGCATGCCTCGATAGCTCAGTTGGGAGAGCGTTAGACTGAAGATCTAAAGGTCACCAGTTCGATCCTGGTTCGGGGCAATGTTTTTGCAATTCTTTTCTGTGCTCGTATGTAGTTGTGGTGTTGCGAATCTGTTCACTATACGTCTCCCTGTGTTTCGCATTCGAATACTCGCGAGAGACCCCACGCAGCATGCCTCGATAGCTCAGTTGGGAGAGCGTTAGACTGAAGATCTAAAGGTCCCTGGTTCGATCCTGGTTCGGGGCAATGTTTTTGCAATTCTTTCTGTGCTCGTATGTAGTTGTGGTGTTGCGAATCTGTTCACTATACGTCTCCCCTGTGTTTCGCATTCGAATACTCGCGAGAGACCCCACGCAGCGTGTCTCGATAGCTCAGTTGGGAGAGCGTTAGACTGAAGACCTAAAGGTCACCAGTTCGATCCTGGTTCGGGGCAATGTTTTTGCAATTCTTTTCTGTGCTCGTATGTAGTTGTGGTGTTGTGAATCTGTTCACTATACGTCTCCCCCGTGTTTCGCATTCGAATACTCGCGAGAGACCCCACGCAGCATGCCTCGATAGCTCAGTTGGGAGAGCGTTAGACTGAAGATCTAAAGGTCACCAGTTCGATCCTGGTTCGGGGCAATGTTTTTGCAATTCTTTTCTGTGCTCGTATGTAGTTGTGGTGTTGCGAATCTGTTCACTATACGTCTCCCTGTGTTTCGCATTCGAATACTCGCGAGAGACCCCACGCAGCATGCCTCGATAGCTCAGTTGGGAGAGCGTTAGACTGAAGATCTAAAGGTCACCAGTTCGATCCTGGTTCGGGGCAATGTTTTTGCAATTCTTTTCTGTGCTCGTATGTAGTTGTGGTGTTGCGAATCTGTTCACTATACGTCTCCCCCGTGTTTCGCATTCGAATACTCGCGAGAGACCCCACGCAGCATGCCTCGATAGCTCAGTTGGGAGAGCGTTAGACTGAAGATCTAAAGGTCACCAGTTCGATCCTGGTTCGGGGCAATGTTTTTGCAATTCTTTTCTATGCTCGTATGTAGTTGTGGTGTTGCGAATCTGTTCACTATACGTCTCCCTGTGTTTCGCATTCGAATACTCGCGAGAGACCCCACGCAGCATGCCTCGATAGCTCAGTTGGGAGAGCGTTAGACTGAAGATCTAAAGGTCACCAGTTCGATCCTGGTTCGGGGCAATGTTTTTGCAATTCTTTTCTGTGCTCGTATGTAGTTAAAGTGTTGCGAATCTGTTCACTATACGTCTCCCTGTGTTTCGCATTCGAATACTCGCGAGAGACCCCACGCAGCATGCCTCGATAGCTCAGTTGGGAGAGCGTTAGACTGAAGATCTAAAGGTCACCAGTTCGATCCTGGTTCGGGGCAATGTTTTTGCAATTCTTTTCTGTGCTCGTATGTAGTTGTGGTGTTGCGAATCTGTTCACTATACGTCTCCCCTGTGTTTCGCATGCGAATACTCGCGAGAGACCCCACGCAGCATGCCTCGATAGCTCAGTTGGGAGAGCGTTAGACTGAAGATCTAAAGGTCACCAGTTCGATCCTGGTTCGGGGCAATGTTTTTGCAATTCTTTTCTGTGCTCGTATGTAGTTGTGGTGTTGCGAATCTGTTCACTATACGTCTCCCTGTGTTTCGCATTCGAATACTCGCGAGAGACCCCACGCAGCATGCCTCGATAGCTCAGTTGGGAGAGCGTTAGACTGAAGATCTAAAGGTCACCAGTTCGATCCTGGTTCGGGGCAATGTTTTTGCAATTCTTTTCTGTGCTCGTATGTAGTTGTGGTGTTGCGAATCTGTTCACTATACGTCTCCCCTGTGTTTCGCATGCGAATACTCGCGAGAGACCCCACGCAGCATGCCTCGATAGCTCAGTTGGGAGAGCGTTAGACTGAAGATCTAAAGGTCACCAGTTCGATCCTGGTTCGGGGCAATGTTTTTGCAATTCTTTTCTGTGCTAGTATGTAGTTGTGGTGTTGCGAATCTGTTCACTATACGTCTGCCCTGTGTTTCGCATTCGAATACTCGCGAGAGACCCCACGCAGCATGCCTCGATAGCTCAGTTGGGAGAGCGTTAGACTGAAGATCTAAAGGTCACCAGTTCGATCCTGGTTCGGGGCAATGTTTTTGCAATTCTTTTCTGTGCTCGTATGTAGTTGTGGTGTTGTGAATCTGTTCACTATACGTCTCCCCTGTGTTTCGCATTCGAATACTCGCGAGAGACCCCACGCAGCATGCCTCGATAGCTCAGTTGGGAGAGCGTTAGACTGAAGATCTAAAGGTCACCAGTTCGATTCTGGTTCGGGGCAATGTTTTTGCAATTCTTTTCTGTGCTCGTATGTAGTTGTGGTGTTGCGAATCTGTTCACTATACGTCTCCCTGTGTTTCGCATTCGAATACTCGCGAGAGACCCCACGCAGCATGCCTCGATAGCTCAGTTGGGAGAGCGTTAGACTGAAGATCTAAAGGTCACCAGTTCGATCCTGGTTCGGGGCAATGTTTTGCAATTCTTTTCTGTGCTCGTATGTAGTTGTGGTGTTGTGAATCTGTTCACTATACGTCTCCCTGTGTTTCGCATTCGAATACTCGCGAGAGACCCCACGCAGCATGCCTCGATAGCTCAGTTGGTAGAGCGTTAGACTGAAGATCTAAAGGTCACCAGTTCGATCCTGGTTCGGGGCAATGTTTTTGCAATTCTTTTCTGTGCTCGTATGTAGTTGTGGTGTTGCGAATCTGTTCACTATACGTCTCCCTGTGTTTCGCATTCGAATACTCGCGAGAGACCCCACGCAGCATGCCTCGATAGCTCAGTTGGGAGAGCGTTAGACTGAAGATCTAAAGGTCCCTGGTTCGATCCTGGTTCGGGGCAATGTTTTTGCAATTCTTTTCTGTGCTCGTATGTAGTTGTGGTGTTGCGAATCTGTTCACTATACGTCTCCCTGTGTTTCGCATTCGAATACTCGCGAGAGACCCCACGCAGCATGCCTCGATAGCTCAGTTGGGAGAGCGTTAGACTGAAGATCTAAAGGTCACCAGTTCGATCCTGGTTCGGGGCAATGTTTTTGCAATTCATTTCTGTGCTCGTATGTAGTTGTGGTGTTGCGAATCTGTTCACTATACGTCTCCCCTGTGTTTCGCATTCGAATACTCGCGAGAGACCCCACGCAGCATGCCTCGATAGCTCAGTTGGGAGAGCGTTAGACTGAAGATCTAAAGGTCACCAGTTCGATCCTGGTTCGTGGCAAGGTTTTTGCAATTCTTTCTGTGCTCGTATGTAGTTGTGGTGTTGCGAATCTGTTCACTATACGTCTCCCTGTGTTTCGCATTCGAATACTCGCGAGAGACCCCACGCAGCATGCCTCGATAGCTCAGTTGGGAGAGCGTTAGACTGAAGATCTAAAGGTCACCAGTTCGATCCTGGTTCGGGGCAATGTTTTTGAAATTCTTTTCTGTGCTCGTATGTAGTTGTGGTGTTGCGAATCTGTTCACTATACGTCTCCCCTGTGTTTCGCATTCGAATACTCGCGAGAGACCCCACGCAGCATGCCTCGATAGCTCAGTTGGGAGAGCGTTAGACTGAAGATCTAAAGGTCACCAGTTCGATCCTGGTTCGGGGCAATGTTTTTGCAATTCTTTTCTGTGCTCGTATGTAGTTGTGGTGTTGTGAATCTGTTCACTATACGTCTCCCCCGTGTTTCGCATTCGAATACTCGCGAGAGACCCCACGCAGCATGCCTCGATAGCTCAGTTGGGAGAGCGTTAGACTGAAGATCTAAAGGTCACCAGTTCGATCCTGGTTCGGGGCAATGTTTTTGCAATTCTTTTCTGTGCTCGTATGTAGTTTTGGTGTTGCGAATCTGTTCACTATACGTCTCCCTGTGTTTCGCATTCGAATACTCGCGAGAGACCCCACGCAGCATGCCTCGATAGCTCAGTTGGGAGAGCGTTAGACTGAAGATCTAAAGGTCACCAGTTCGATCCTGGTTCGGGGCAATGTTTTTGCAATTCTTTTCTGTGCTCGTATGTAGTTGTGGTGTTGTGAATCTGTTCACTATACGTCTCCCCGTGTTTCGCATTCGAATACTCGCGAGAGACCCCACGCAGCACGCGGCGGTAGCTGAGTAGGGAGAGCGTTAGACTGAAGATCTAAAGGTCACCAGTTCGATCCTGGTTCGGGGCAATGTTTTTGCAATTCTTTTCTGTGCTCGTATGTAGTTGTGGTGTTGCGAATCTGTTCACTATCCGTCTCCCTGTGTTTCGGATTCGAATACTCGCGAGAGACCCCACGCAGCATGCCTCGATAGCTCAGTTGGGAGAGCGTTAGACTGAAGATCTAAAGGTCACCAGTTCGATCCTGGTTCGGGGCAATGTTTTTGCAATTCTTTTCTGTGCTCGTATGTAGTTGTGGTGTTGCGAATCTGTTCACTATACGTCTCCCTGTGTTTCGCATTCGAATACTCGCGAGAGACCTCACGCAGCATGCCTCGATAGCTCAGTTGGGAGAGCGTTAGACTGAAGATCTAAAGGTCACCAGTTCGATCCTGGTTCGGGGCAATGTTTTTGCAATTCTTTTCTATGCTCGTATGTAGTTGTAGAGTTGCGAATCTGTTCACTATACGTCTCCCCTGTGTTTCGCATTCGAATACTCGCGAGAGACCCCACGCAGCATGCCTCGATAGCTCAGTTGGGAGAGCGTTAGACTGAAGATCTAAAGGTCACCAGTTCGATCCTGGTTCGGGGCAATGTTTTTGCAATTCTTTTCTGTGCTAGTATGTAGTTGTGGTGTTGCGAATCTGTTCACTATACGTCTCCCCTGTGTTTCGCATTCAAATACTCGCGAGAGACCCCACGCAGCATGCCTCGATAGCTCAGTTGGGAGAGCGTTAGACTGAAGATCTAAAGGTCACCAGGTCGAGCCTGGTTCGGGGCAATGTTTTTGCAATTCTTTTCTGTGCTAGTATGTAGTTGTGGTGTTGCGAATCAGTTCACTATACGTCTCCCCTGTGTTTCGCATTCGAATACTCGCGAGAGACCCCACGCAGCATGCCTTGATAGCTCAGTTGGGAGAGCGTTAGACTGAAGATCTAGAGGTCATCAGTTCGATCCTGGTTCGGGGCAATGTTTTTGCAATTCTTTTCTATGGTCGTATGTAGTTGTGGTGTTGCGAATCTGTTCACTATACGTCTCCCCTGTGTTTCGCATTCGAATACTCGTGAGAGACCCCACGCAGCATGCCTCGATAGCTCAGTTGGGAGAGCGTTAGACTGAAGATCTAAAGGTCACCAGTTCGATCCTGGTTCGGGGCAATGTTTTTGCAATTCTTTTCTGTGCTCGTATGTAGTTGTGGTGTTGCGAATCTGTTCACTATACGTCTCCCCTGTGTTTCGCATTCGAATGCTCGCGAGAGACCCCACGCAGCATGCCTCGATAGCTCAGTTGGGAGAGCGTTAGACTGAAGATCTAAAGGTCACCAGTTCGATCCTGGTTCGGGGCAATGTTTTTGCAATTCTTTTCTGTGCTAGTATGTAGTTGTGGTGTTGCGAATCTGTTCACTATACGTCTCCCCTGTGTTTCGCATTCGAATACTCGCGAGAGACCCCACGCAGCATGCCTCGATAGCTCAGTTGGGAGAGCGTTAGACTGAAGATCTAAAGGTCACCAGTTCGATCCTAGTTCGGGGCAATGTTTTTGCAATTCTTTTCTGTGCTCGTATGTAGTTGTGGTGTTGCGAATCTGTTCACTATACGTCTCCCCTGTGTTTCGCATTCAAATACTCGCGAGAGACCCCACGCAGCATGCCTCGATAGCTCAGTTGGGAGAGCGTTAGACTGAAGATCTAAAGGTCACCAGTTCGATCCTGGTTCGGGGCAATGTTTTTGCAATTCTTTTCTGTGCTCGTATGTAGTTGTGGTGTTGTGAATCTGTTCACTATACGTCTCCCCCGTGTTTCGCATTCGAATACTCGCGAGAGACCCCACGCAGCATGCCTCGATAGCTCAGTTGGGAGAGCGGTAGACTGAAGATCTAAAGGTCACCAGTTCGATCCTGGTTCGGGGCAATGTTTTGCAATTCTTTTCTATTATCGTATGTAGTTGTGGTGTTGCGAATCTATTCACTATACGTCTCCCCCGTGTTTCGCATTCGAATACTCGCGAGAGACCCCACGCAGCATGCCTCGATAGCTCAGTTGGGAGAGCGTTAGACTGAAGATCTAAAGGTCACCAGTTCGATCCTGGTTCGGGGCAATGTTTTTGCAATTCTTTTCTGTGCTCGTATGTAGTTGTGGTGTTGCGAATCTGTTCACTATACGTCTCCCTGTGTTTCGCATTCGAATACTCGCCAGTGACCCCACGCACCATGCCTCCATAGCTCAGTTGGGAGAGCGTTTGACTGAAGATCTAAAGGTCGCCGGTTCGATCCTGGTTCGGGGCAATGTTTTTGCAATTCTTTTCTGTGCTCGTATGTAGTTGTGGTGTTGCGAATCTGTTCACTATACGTCTCCCCTGTGTTTCGCATGCGAATACTCGCGAGAGACCCCACGCAGCATGCCTCGATAGCTCAGTTGGGAGAGCGTTAGACTGAAGATCTAAAGGTCACCAGTTCGATCCTGGTTCGGGGCAATGTTTTTGCAATTCTTTTCTGTGCTCGTATGTAGTTGTGGTGTTGCGAATCTGTTCACTATACGTCTCCCCTGTGTTTCGCATTCGAATACTCGCGAGAGACCCCACGCAGCATGCCTCGATAGCTCAGTTGGGAGAGCGTTAGACTGAAGATCTAAAGGTCACCAGTTCGATCCTGGTTCGGGGCAATGTTTTTGCAATTCTTTTCTATGGTCGTATGTAGTTGTGGTGTTGCGAATCTGTTCACTATACGTCTCCCTGTGTTTCGCATTCGAATACTCGCGAGAGACCCCACGCAGCATGCCTCGATAGCTCAGTTGGGAGAGCGTTAGACTGAAGATCTAAAGGTCACCAGTTCGATCCTGGTTCGGGGCAATGTTTTTGCAATTCTTTGCTGTGCTCGTATGTAGTTGTGGTGTTGTGAATCTGTTCACTATACGTCTCCCTGTGTTTCGCATTCGAATACTCGCGAGAGACCCCACGCAGCATGCCTCGATAGCTCAGTTGGGAGAGCGTTAGACTGAAGATCTAAAGGTCACCAGTTCGATCCTGGTTCGGGGCAATGTTTTTGCAATTCTTTCTGTGCTCGTATGTAGTTGTGGTGTTGCGAATCTGTTCACTATACGTCTCCCCTGTGTTTCGCATTCGAATACTCGCGAGAGACCCCACGCAGCATGCCTCGATAGCTCAGTTGGGAGAGCGTTAGACTGAAGATCTAAAGGTCACCAGTTCGATCCTGGTTCGGGGCAATGTTTTTGCAATTCTTTTCTGTGCTCGTATGTAGTTGTGGTGTTGCGAATCTGTTCACTATACGTCTCCCCTGTGTTTCGCATGCGAATACTCGCGAGAGACCCCACGCAGCATGCCTCGATAGCTCAGTTGGGAGAGCGTTAGACTGAAGATCTAAAGGTCACCAGTTCGATCCTGGTTCGGGGCAATGTTTTTGCGATTCTTTTCTATGGTCGTATGTAGTTGTGGTGTTGCGAATCTGTTCACTATACGTCTCCCTGTGTCTCCCATTCGAATACTCGCGAGAGACCCCACGCAGCATGCCTCGATAGCTCAGTTGGGAGAGCGTTAGACTGAAGATCTAAAGGTCACCAGTTCGATCCTGGTTCGGGGCAATGTTTTTGCAATTCTTTTCTGTGCTCGTATGTAGTTGTGGTGTTGTGAATCTGTTCACTATACGTCTCCCCTGTGTTTCGCATTCGAATACTCGCGAGAGACCCCACGCAGCATGCCTCGATAGCTCAGTTGGGAGAGCGTTAGACTGAAGATCTAAAGGTCACCAGTTCGATCCTGGTTCGGGGGAATGTTTTTGCAATTCTTTTCTGTGCTCGTATGTAGTTGTGGTGTTGCGAATCTGTTCACTATACGTCTCCCTGTGTTTCGCATGCGAATACTCGCGAGAGACCCCACGCAGCATGCCTCGATAGCTCAGTTGGGAGAGCGTTAGACTGAAGATCTAAAGGTCACCAGTTCGATCCTGGTTCGGGGCAATGTTTTTGCAATTCTTTTCTGTGCTCGTATGTAGTTTTGGTGTTGTGAATCTGTTCACTATACGTCTCCCCTGTGTTTCGCATTCGAATACTCGTGAGAGACCCCACGCAGCATGCCTCGATAGCTCAGTTGGGAGAGCGTTAGACTGAAGATCTAAAGGTCACCAGTTCGATCCTGGTTCGGGCAATGTTTTTGCAATTCTTTTCTATGGTCGTATGTAGTTGTGGTGTTGCGAATCTGTTCACTATACGTCTCCCCTGTGTTTCGCATTCGAATGCTCGCGAGAGACCCCACGCAGCATGCCTCGATAGCTCAGTTGGGAGAGCGTTAGACTGAAGATCTAAAGGTCACCAGTTCGATCCTGGTTCGGGGCAATGTTTTTGCAATTCTTTTCTGTGCTCATATGTAGTTGTGGTATTGTGAATCTGTTCACTATACGTCTCCCCCGTGTTTCGCATTCGAATACTCGCGAGAGACCCCACGCAGCATGCCTCGATAGCTCAGTTGGGAGAGCGTTAGACTGAAGATCTAAAGGTCACCAGTTCGATCCTGGTTCGGGGCAATGTTTTTGCAATTCTTTTCTGTGCTCGTATGTAGTTGTGGTGTTGTGAATCTGTTCACTATACGTCTCTCCCGTGTTTCGCATTCAAATACTCGCGAGAGACCCCACGCAGCATGCCTCGATAGCTCAGTTGGGAGAGCGTTAGACTGAAGATCTAAAGGTCACCAGTTCGATCCTGGTTCGGGGCAATGTTTTTGCAATTCTTTTCTATGGTCGTATGTAGTTGTGGTGTTGCGAATCTGTTCACTATACGTCTCCCCTGTGTTTCGCATTCGAATGCTCGCGAGAGACCCCACGCAGCATGCCTCGATAGCTCAGTTGGGAGAGCGTTAGACTGAAGATCTAAAGGTCACCAGTTCGATCCTGGTTCGGGGCAATGTTTTTGCAATTCTTTCCTGTGCTCGTATGTAGTTGTGGTGTTGTGAATCTGTTCACTATACGTCTCCCCCGTGTTTCGCATTCGAATACTCGCGAGAGACCCCACGCAGCATGCCTCGATAGCTCAGTTGGGAGAGCGTTAGACTGAAGATCTAAAGGTCACCAGTTCGATCCTGGTTCGGGGCAATGTTTTTGCAATTCTTTCCTGTGCTCGTATGTAGTTGTGGTGTTGTGAATCTGTTCACTATACGTCTCGCCTGTGTTTCGCATTCGAATGCTCGCGAGAGACCCCACGCAGCATGCCTCGATAGCTCAGTTGGGAGAGCGTTAGACTGAAGATCTAAAGGTCACCAGTTCGATCCTGGTTCGGGGCAATGTTTTTGCAATTCTTTTCTGTGCTCGTATGTAGTTGTGGTGTTGTGAATCTGTTCACTATACGTCTCCCCCGTGTTTCGCATTCGAATACTCGCGAGAGACCCCACGCAGCATGCCTCGATAGCTCAGTTGGGAGAGCGTTAGACTGAAGATCTAAAGGTCACCAGTTCGATCCTGGTTCGGGGCAATGTTTTTGCAATTCTTTTCTATGGTCGTATGTAGTTGTGGTGTTGCGAATCTGTTCACTATACGTCTCCCCTGTGTTTCGCATTCGAATACTCGCGAGAGACCCCACGCAGCATGCCTCGATAGCTCAGTTGGGAGAGCGTTAGACTGAAGACCTAAAGGTCACCAGTTCGATCCTGGTTCGGGGCAATGTTTTTGGAATTCTTTGCTGTGCTCGTATGCAGTTGTGGTGTTGCGAATCTGTTCACTATACGTCTCCCTGTGTTTCGCATTCGAATACTCGCGAGAGACCCCACGCAGCATGCCTCGATAGCTCAGTTGGGAGAGCGGTAGACTGAAGATCTAAAGGTCACCAGTTCGATCCTGGTTCGGGGCAATGTTTTTGCAATTCTTTTCTATGGTCGTATGTAGTTGTGGTGTTGCGAATCTGTTCACTATACGTCTCCCCCGTGTTTCGCATTCGAATACTCGCGAGAGACCCCACGCAGCATGCCTCGATAGCTCAGTTGGGAGAGCGTTAGACTGAAGATCTAAAGGTCACCAGTTCGATCCTGGTTCGGGGCAATGTTTTTGCAATTCTTTCCTGTGCTCGTATGTAGTTTTGGTGCTGTGAATCTGTTCACTATACGTCTCCCCCGTGTTTCGCATTCGAATACTCGCGAGAGACCCCACGCAGCATGCCTCGATAGCTCAGTTGGGAGAGCGTTAGACTGAAGATCTAAAGGTCACCAGTTCGATCCTGGTTCGGGGCAATGTTTTTGCAATTCTTTTCTGTGCTCGTATGTAGTTGTGGTGTTGTGAATCTGTTCACTATACGTCTCCCCCGTGTTTCGCATTCGAATACTCGCGAGAGACCCCACGCAGCATGCCTCGATAGCTCAGTTGGGAGAGCGTTAGACTGAAGATCTAAAGGTCACCAGTTCGATCCTGGTTCGGGGCAACGTTTTTGCAATTCTTTTCTATGGTCGTATGTAGTTGTGGTGTTGCGAATCTGTTCACTATACGTCTCCCTGTGTTTCGCATTCGAATACTCGCGAGAGACCCCACGCAGCATGCCTCGATAGCTCAGTTGGGAGAGCGTTAGACTGAAGATCTAAAGGTCACCAGTTCGATCCTGGTTCGGGGCAATGTTTTTGCAATTCTTTTCTGTGCTCGTATGTAGTTGTGGTGTTGTGAAGCTGGTCACTATACGTCTCCCTGTGTTTCGCATTCGAATACTCGTGAGAGACCCCACGCAGTATGCCTCGATAGCTCAGTTGGGAGAGCGTTAGACTGAAGATCTAAAGGTCACCAGTTCGATCCTGGTTCGGGGCAATGTTTTTGCAATTCTTTTCTGTGCTCGTATGTAGTTGTGGTGTTGCGAATCTGTTCACTATACGTCTCCCCTGTGTTTCGCATGCGACTACTCGCGACAGACCCCACCCAGCATGCCTCGATACCTCAGTTGGGGAGAGCGTTAGACTGAAGATCTAAAGGTCACCAGTTCGATCCTGGTTCGGGGCAATGTTTTTGCAATTCTTTTCTATGGTCGTATGTAGTTGTGGTGTTGCGAGTCTGTTCACTATACGTCTCCCTGTGTTTCGCATTCGAATACTCGCGAGAGACCCCACGCAGCATGCCTCGATAGCTCAGTTGGGAGAGCGTTAGACTGAAGGTCTAAAGGTCATCAGTTCGATCCTGGTTCGGGGCAATGTTTTTGCAATTCTTTTCTATGGTCGTATGTAGTTGTGGTGTTGCGAATCTGTTCACTATACGTCTCCCTGTGTTTCGCATTCGAATACTCGCGAGAGACCCCACGCAGCATGCCCCGATAGCTCAGTTGGGAGAGCGTTAGACTGAAGATCTAAAGGCCACCAGTTCGATCCTGGTTCGGGGCAATGTTTTTGCAATTCTTTTCTGTGCTCGTATGTAGTTGTGGTGTTGCGAATCTGTTCACTATACGTCTCCCTGTGTTTCGCATTCGAATACTCGCGAGAGACCCCACGCAGCATGCCTCGATAGCTCAGTTGGGAGAGCGTTAGACTGAAGATCTAAAGGTCCCTGGTTCGATCCCGGGTTTCGGGGCAATGTTTTTGCAATTCTTTTCTATGCTCGTATGTAGTTGTGGTGTTGCGACCCTGTTCACTATACGTCTTCCTCTGTTACGCCTTCGAATACTCGCGAGAGACCCCACGCAGCATGCCTCGATAGCTCAGTTGGGAGAGCGTTAGACTGAAGATCTAAAGGTCACCAGTTCGATCCTGGTTCGGGGCAATGTTTTTGCAATTCTTTTCTATGGTCGTATGTAGTTGTGGTGTTGCGAATCTGTTCACTATACGTCTCCCTGTGTTTCGCATTCGAATACTCGCGAGAGACCCCACGCAGCATGCCTCGATAGCTCAGTTGGGAGAGCGTTAGACTGAAGATCTAAAGGTCCCTGGTTCGATCCTGGTTCGGGGCAATGTTTTTGCAATTCTTTCTGTGCTCGTATGTAGTTGTGGTGTTGTGAATCTGTTCACTATACGTCTCCCCTGTGTTTCGCATTCGAATACTCGCGAGAGACCCCACGCAGCATGCCTCGATAGCTCAGTTGGGAGAGCGTTAGACTGAAGATCTAAAGGTCACCAGTTCGATCCTGGTTCGGGGCAATGTTTTTGCAATTCTTTTCTGTGCTCGTATGTAGTTGTGGTGTTGCGAATCTGTTCACTATACGTCTCCCCTGTGTTTCGCATTCGAATGCTCGCGAGAGACCCCACGCAGCATGCCTCGATAGCTCAGTTGGGAGAGCGTTAGACTGAAGATCTAAAGGTCACCAGTTCGATCCTGGTTCGGGGCAATGTTTTTGCAATTCTTTTCTATGGTCGTATGTAGTTGTGGTGTTGCGAATCTGTTCACTATACGTCTCCCCTGTGTTTCGCATTCGAATGCTCGCGAGAGACCCCACGCAGCATGCCTCGATAGCTCAGTTGGGAGAGCGTTAGACTGAAGATCTAAAGGTCACCAGTTCGATCCTGGTTCGGGGCAATGTTTTTGCAATTCTTTTCTGTGCTCGTATGTAGTTGTGGTGTTGTGAATCTGTTCACTATACGTCTCCCCCGTGTTTCGCATTCGAATACTCGTGAGAGACCTCACGCAGCATGCCTCGATAGCTCAGTTGGGAGAGCGTTAGACTGAAGATCTAAAGGTCACCAGTTCGATCCTGGTTCGGGGCAATGTTTTTGCAATTCTTTTCTATGCTCGTATGTAGTTGTGGTGTTGTGTATCTGTTCACTATACGTCTCCCTGTGTTTCGCATTCGAATACTCGTGAGAGACCCCACGCAGCATGCCTCGATAGCTCAGTTGGGAGAGCGTTAGACTGAAGATCTAAAGGTCACCAGTTCGATCCTGGTTCGGGGCAATGTTTTTGCAATTCTTTTCTGTGCTCGTATGTAGTTGTGGTGTTGCGAATCTGTTCACTATACGTCTCCCCTGTGTTTCGCATTCGAATACTCGCGAGAGACCCCACGCAGCATGCCTCGATAGCTCAGTTGGGAGAGCGTTAGACTGAAGATCTAAAGGTCACCAGTTCGATCCTGGTTCGGGGCAACGTTTTTGCAATTCTTTTCTGTGCTCGTATGTAGTTGTGGTGTTGTGAATCTGTTCACTATACGTCTCCCCCGTGTTTCGCATTCGAATACTCGCGAGAGACCCCACGCAGCATGCCTCGATAGCTCAGTTGGGAGAGCGTTAGACTGAAGATCTAAAGGTCACCAGTTCGATCCTGGTTCGGGGCAATGTTTTGCAATTCTTTTCTATGGTCGTATGTAGTTGTGGTGTTGCGAATCTGTTCACTATACGTCTCCCCTGTGTTTCGCATTCGAATACTC